>DWBW01000451.1:0-10243 GCA_018231125.1 Spialia spio | reverse complement strand
GTGAGAGACCCAGCTCAGTAGTGGGCTGTATAAAGAGTTGTAGGCATATCCCTCAAAATATTGTGAAAATGTAAAAAGATTTGATGACATTGATATATGTAAAAAGTGCATTCTGGAAAGTTATATTTTTAGCTCTAATTTTATCATAATGAACAACATTGTCTTATGTTGCAACTTTTACCAAACAAATATTGTTATGTTCCAACAATGATTTGGCAGTTTTCCCATATTTTGTGTAAATTTGTCTTTCCTCTTTCTTTAAATACTGTATGTAAAAGAATATAAATTTTCACAGATTATAGCTACGAGTATGTTATAATGCCAATATATACTTGAGATTGTGTTCTTTCAATTACAATTTTTAACTTTTTTCGATTACTTACAGACCTCTTAGTTTGAAAAAGCAGCATTTATGTTATTATTGTTTCAGAGTGAATGCTTTGGTTGGTGTTCACTGTTTTTTCACAAAGAAGAAAGAAAAAAAGGAATAAACCACAAACCAGCTAAAAATATATAAAGTATGAAAAATTTCACATTATAGCTTTAGATAGAACGTTTTGTACAAATTGTGTTGAAATAGCAACAATAATTACGTTTTTTAAATAAACAGCTTCTAGTAATAACTATCTTTCATGTTATTTGTAAAAGTTGTAGCGTACACACAATTTTTTGGGTGAAGACTAATTTTTGTATTTATTTGATTGGTAATATATTATAATGTATAATTTATTTGTCTAGCTTTACGCAACAATGTAGTTAAGAGCATGTGTGATTATAGTTAATATATTTGAAAATCAATATTTTATCGATGTATAATTCCATTAATTTAATATAATAAATAAAATTTGTTTTTGATGCCAATCTTTAATGAAAATCTGCCTATAAGAAAATTTAAGGATTAAGATTTTCTGAATTTCCAGTTTTAAAGTAAAGTAGGTCTTTAGATTAAATATAAAAAACATATTATATACAGTAAGTCCTAGACCTAAATACGCACACTTACTTATAAACTTAGCACGCTTTATGAATTGGCAATCGCTTCAAATGTAAAAAAGGAAATAAATCAAACGGCGAAGTTTAAAACAATTATTTTTATTATTCTTGTTTATAATGTAGTGAAGCAGCATACAGCTAGTACACTAATGTACAAGGCGTGGTAGAAAACAACAAAAACATTTTCAGATATTCTATTATTTATTTAAATACCATAATTGGTACAAAAAATATCTTGTGATGGCAACACCAGTAGCGCTTGTTCTCACGAGCGCCACCTATATTATAATGATAACAGAGTATTATAACAAAAACAATCGCTCACGAAATCAAATGTGTTTCTTATAATAATTTAGTTTTTGTTACATTGGAAGTATGTTTATTTCAGTAGTATGATTCTGATAATGGTTACACAAAGAGCGTCAGTAGGTACTTCAGAAATCAAACAGTATTGGCAAATCAACTAACGACTACTTGCATACAAGTTACACTTTGATAAAACTTAGTTTATATATTTGTGCTCCTTAACAAAATTACTTACGAATCATTTGATCACCCGTGGGATTACTTTATTGATTTATTTCTTGCACAAGGAATATGAACAAACTCTTTGTAGTATACTTATAATATATTATAGAGAAAAACAGTGCCTCTTCTAAATATAACGTATCTATTTTGTATGTCTATATAAAATTTGATAAATAAAACTTCCCACGAGTAAGCAAACACGAGGAGACTTATATGAAAGGCTAATGAGGTATAGTCACGTGACTAAAATAAAGAAGAAACGCTAATATCGAACTTTCGAAGTTCACGAGGTAACTAAAAGTACTTTTTACACAATACCAAGAGCATAATGATTGACTTATAGTCCTAACTATTATAATTTTCACTGGTATTTAAAATATTAGTATAATCAACAACTGTCGCGGGGCGAGAAATGACGTCGAAGGGTCTAGTTTGATTTTGACGAAACGAAAACATAAATTAGCGTGTACTGTT
The DNA here is from genome assembly GCA_018231125.1 of Spialia spio. Classification (NCBI taxonomy): domain Eukaryota; kingdom Metazoa; phylum Arthropoda; class Insecta; order Lepidoptera; family Hesperiidae; genus Spialia; species Spialia spio. The sequence goes on along the minus strand of DWBW01000451.1, from coordinate 8,248 downwards.
AACTTAACAGAACAGACAAATGCCATTCCTAAAATAGCCTCATTTTTTAGTTTTATTTTTAACGATGGCCTTCGACGAAACTTCCACCCAACCGCGCTATACTCGAGTTATGGCATGCAAAATTGTGTATTGAAAAATATAGTTACATTTTAATCACATTCTGGTAACTGTCTATTGTATCGTGTATATGAATGTGTGTGTGTGTGCAATATAGCTATTTAAAATATGATTTGTGTCTCAACGTATAATCTAAATAAAGAAGTCAATCTTCTATAACATAAAGATGATTAAGCACACCTCTCTCTAAACAATTAAAACTTATGTACAGTCAAAAAATAATTACTCACTATGGCAACACTGTTAACTGTCAACAAAGTTAATGTATACACAAACCAAACTAACTTAACTTTTCATCTCTCATTAAAACACTAAACAAAAATCATACTCATTCAACCCGTAGTACTTAATCCTACGTGTAGTATAAGAATCCGTCGCACGTAGCAACACTGGCGCGATAGCTGTCACATTTGACACATGCGTCTAGTGTGGCCACTCGATAAATTCAATAATCTCCCAAATGTCTCATATAAAAGATTATAAGTTTCACCTATTGTTCTAATTTGTTAAATAACGTGAAATCTAACGTTTGGGTAGTAAATATCATTTGTGACTCGCTTAAAGGTACACTTACGATATACTAAATAACTATAACATTGTACTCTAAAAAATATGTATAATTATCGAAGGCTAATATGAGATTGTAATCACAGTAATTGTTATTAAGTAACGAGCCCACATCATTACTACAAAATAAACCTTCCTGCTTCTAATATTGTACGAACCAACAAGCCCTCAACCGTCAACTACCCACCATATACACTTATTCGAAGGCAACATCAAGGTATACTTTATTATTGCTTTTTGTTACTATTTGTTATTATCAATATTATGTACTTTACATATCACCACAGTTTATTTACAATGCGTTTCACGATACTGTTAAACGACGAATTTGAACTTTGTTATTTACTAATCAAATAATCAATATTCACGAATCGCTCGAGTGTCTCAAAAATTTACCTCTGAAATTATGATTCAGTCTCAAGGCAGTAGATGTTGCATTTAACATAATACCACATATAAATATACGGTCATCCATACTTATTTTTTGTTCACCGGCGATTCACAATACGCACATCGTAATAATATTAAATACTACTATTTAAGCTCTGTTATATTTGTTCGTATACAAAGACATATCTTTACTAAATATAGTGTGCTCCTCGATATTTAGGTTACGTTGTAGTCGCTACGGTCGTGACACAGTCTAATGTTTCTCTAGTGAGTGCGTATTCTATAAAAAAATGGTAAAAAAAGTACCTACGGGCAGCACTAACAACCACCTAATGACTTGCATAATATTTACCTACAATATACTCTATATAGTATATATATAAATGCAATCTGCAAAATGCATAAAACAACAGTTATTATATCTATAAATTGTATAAAATATTAAATAAAATCTATTGAAGTGAGGTAGATGGATGGAATTTCACAATTTGTGGATTTTTTTTCATTTATAACGACGCCGCATTGGCCCGAATGTTGAGGTAGTTGGATGGAATTACAATGTAAGAGGCCCTACTACGTGACAGGGACCTTACATACACGATACAAAGTCACTACGCACTAGTTATTATCTACTAAACAATCTCACAAGTGGCGAGTAGACGGTTTGCACTAACGTGTACGGGTCACTAGTGAAATATGGCTTCGGGGTCTCATCGGTGCGAGGGAACTCCAAGGCGGCACTAGACTACGACCGAACTCAAAAGAGAACGCGAAGGGACGCTCGTATACGACGCGTCCTCAGGTCCAGAGGCCCGGGGTCCCGTGGCTTACCGACCAGTTGCGACCGCAACGGGCTCCACCCGCTTAAACTTAACTTTAAATAACATTACATCAGTTAATGGCACCAATGACATTCCACGGGTCAACAATTAATCCGTCATAGATTCGGTTAATGACGTACGTAACATAACACTCAAGCACCTTTTGTAAAACCATCAACAAAACACTGTCCTATGGGCGTTCCGCGAGGACTACCTGTCTGATCAACGATCGCATCATTTCATGAGGATGTATTTTTGTTGTGTTCGTCCTCTGAGTAGTCGCCCTCGTCTTGTCCGCTGTTGTCGTGCTCCTGCTCGGAGCTGTTCACCCTATTCCTGTCGTCGTCGTACGACTTGTTGTAGTAGTCCTTGCTCAGGTCCTTGTCCATCGCGTCTTGCTTGTCCGCCTCGGTCTCGCTGATGCTGTCGTTCCTCTGTCTCTCTTTTCCGAGGTCTAGTGGTTCGTCGGAATCGCGCATGATGTCAGGTTTGCCCATGGTCTCCGTGTACTGCCTTTGCATCTGTTTCAAGAAGCGCTGGTGTGCGAGGGTGGTGGGCGGTGGCGGAAGGGAACCCATTTGTGGCGAGGGTTCGTCGTAAGTCTTTCTGTCAATGTGCATAGCGTTCATTTGTGCGAGTTTTGCTGCGTTCATACCTGAAAGGGGACAAGATTTATGTAAGTAGTTTTTCTCATTATACAAAAAACTGGTGACTGAAATATTTTAGTAAGAAAATTTTTGTCCACCATATTATTTGAGGTAGGTTAGTAAGGGACGAGGTTCTGGTGGACTCACCAAAGACATTCTCACCGATGTACTGCAGGTAGGTGTCGAGGAGCGCGGAGCCGCCGCCGAAGCCCGGCGGGTAGTCGTCGTGCTTCACCGGCGCGTGCGCCTCCACCGCCTTCGCCGTCACTGCTCGGACCGCTGGAACCTTTGTTATCGTAGTGTTTGCTAGATTGTTTATATCTGCAAAGAGCCGAAGTTTATCATTTAATTAGTTTAGTCCAGCTTTGATGACCAGTTGCATTAACCGAAAGCTTGTGCAAAAACAATCAACTGCATGGAGTGAATAATGAAGAAAACAAATTCGGTATTTCGTCATCATGAATGCGAACAATTAGGTACGAAGCACTATTAAATGGTTGCTTACTATAATATCCGTTAAGACACTCACGCGGCGGCGAGACTGGCATGGCGTCTTGGTAGCGGGACTGGCTGAGTTCATCGTTGTCGTTGTCGCCACAGATGGAACTGCTCTCAGAAGCCGCAGACTTGGCGTCCAACTTGATGTCAGACCGTCAGGGGCCCGTGGGTGACGCTCTTGCACGGAGCTGCTCAGGGGACACTTTTACGCCCGCTTTTGCTAGTAGTCTGCAAATGTCACGTGATATAATCGTGAATTTTAAATGGGGTATTGTCTCATTTGGCTCTTCGATGATTTCATAGAACATTGAAAACAAATTTGAAGATATTTAAAAAAATGAAGATACGGAAGATGACGATAGTTAGGGACATTTAGTTTTAGATAAAGGTGCGAGTAGATACTGACTGGCTGGCGAGTTCAGGGTCGAAGCGCGTGGGCATCTGCAGCACGGGCAGGTCCTTGGTGGAGATGCCGCGGTGCTGCCGCGACATGTGCGAGTGCAGCGAGTTGCGCGACTTGGCCACCGTGCCGCACAGCACGCACCTGGTAACCACATTATCAACTTCATAACAGCTTCGTTACAGTGTGACGGTATAAGAATGTTGAAGGGAACTGAAATACTTAGTAGTTTCTTTTACATGCATGTTTAAATAGATTGTTCGATATTTTATAATAAAAAAATGATTAATTGTAATGTTGGTGAAGTCGACATTTCATTAATTATACGGGAATTTTTTAACTATTACAGTTTCAATAACTGTTTCTGTCGTTGACATTTTGATATTCGTTTCCACAGTAAAAGAAAAATTCTTATTTTTTTTATTAAGAGTAAAGGTATGTTGCTCCTACCGATATCCAGGGCAGACGGTGTGCTTGTCCTCGAGATGCGTGCGCAGCGTGTGCGCCGAGCGGTAGATCTTCCCGCACTTGGGGCACGGCCGCGGGTCCGTGGCGCGCACGCGCAGCAAGTCCTGCGTCCGGCGACACCCTCCTGACCAAACATTACACCATCAGGTATACCCTCTCATTTCGCATACTTATTCGACACCAAATCAGCTCTTACCTCTTAAAAAGGAAAAGTGTTGCTCTATGCTAGTTACAGTGTTGTCAGTGGAGAAAAATATAAAATATTTCTACTTCGTAGTTTTATTGTTTATATGTTTATATAAGCAGACAATTTTTTTCGGGTAAAAATTAAATTATTACGTATATATCGTATCACTAATACAATTGCAACTAGAATCGTTTACTCACATTGAACATTTGGTTATTGAAATGACTAATTTACAATGCTGTACGCTTAAAAATATTTATTATTAATATAAGATATACGACATTGCCTCTCAGGCGTCAGGAACAATTTCATCTACACGCTAAAGATTACCAATATTTTATTCGTCTTGGAGATCTAGGCAACATTTCCTTCCTATCGCATATATTTTTTAGGTAGTGTATGGCAACACCAGTGGTTGTATGATTTATAGTATACACCCTAACAGTCTTTACGCAAAGGCTACTTCATACATGTCGCTCAATCGAATCATACAACCAATGATGTCGCATATATATGTATGTATGTATCTATACTATATACTTATTGTGCTTTGGCAGACTGTACTATATTGGCAGTTTTGTTTTCTATAGTTCAAAAAATTATTCTGTATAATAATAATTTAATAGAAGTGGCGATAAAATAAAAAATATTCAAGTACAATAATTGATTACAATATTTATATTATACTGATTTATCTTATTCGTATATTTAAATTTGTGATAAACAATAGTGTGTATAAAGATATAATTAAAAACTCTAAAAAGCAACGGTAATCTAAAACTAGTTTTAGAAAAAAATATCTCGTTCAGTCTGCTTTACTATTATTTTACATTATTTTGTATTCATGGAATTCTAAAAAAATATACTATCAATGTAGCTATATTTATTGAGAGGTGATTTCGTCGACTATATTTTAAAATATATGCGAACGGAGTGTTTTTATATACAAACAAGTTTAAATAAATCCCTCGATATATATGTTTTCCTACTTGACTAGATATGTTTTAGATTGTGCACTTTGCCTACATGGCTTTTGAACGTACTTTTAAAAAAAATAAACACCATTCCAAGTGAACTATTGCTTACAAGGCATTCCAGTTTTAATCTATTTCGTATTGTCTTTATTATCTATGGTCAATAGAATATAAGATGTACGTACACCTACAAAAGGCAGTAGCAGTTTTTAGGGGTTAAATATAGGTGATAGAAGATAGGTTATATATATTATATTAGGCACCTCCAAAGCCAGGTATTAGGTATTGTTTCACTCTAATTAAATTTCCGAAAAAGAGTTAACCAAATATTCAGAGACTAAAAAATATCGATGGATTCTTTAAAGGTACTAATATCAATACTTAAAATCAGTAAAGTACTTAGAGAAATTACAAAACCTATATGATAGAGAGCAAATGTACAAGAAGCTTAATTATTTATCTGTTATAAATTTGTATCGCCATCGCCAGAAACAGGAGGGTTCTGGACAAGCCGATACCTATTATCTGAGTACGCAGACATTATACAAAATATTAAAAAATAAAATAGGATTTACAATGCCGAGATTAATAAAATACATGCTAGGATTAAATACGGAATTATTTTACTATAGGTATACAGCGAAAGTTGAAGATAATGTGCGGACCGGGAACATAAAAATAAATTAAGACCTACTGGCAACAATGGAAGTTACGGACCGTTCTCGACGGAACGGTCGTGGAAGTTGCTCGTAATCTATCAATGGCACCAATCATCACAAGTTATAATGCGCTTTATAAAACTAATCCTAAAATTGCATTATGGCAACCAGTGATGAAGTAAATATCACTCATTTTAGTAACATCAAGCGGTGTTGTAGAACATTCGTTTGATAATTAAAGAGTATTGATATGTTGCCCGAACTCTATTTTCATGATTTGCCAAAATCGAAACGTTTGTTTAACTTGCTTGACGGAGCTCCATAATAATTGCTTAATTAGAATTTCCTTTGGGTTTACCCTGCATTTATGTGTTCGTGTCGTCGCCAGCTTGCCATAATGTAATCTTAAATTTTCTTAAATAATATCAGTCTATACTACTACAAAAATAATTTTCAGTCGATTTATCCTACTGTTTATACATCGTTTACGTACGAATTACTGCAGAATATGAAAAATGCATTGCGGAGATCATCGTTCTCTGATTTACTGTAACTTATAAACCCACTTATAGTTCCTTTTCACAGCCGTTTTTGCAATTTTAGCATTCAAAAGCCGAACGCACGAGTCGCTCGTCGCTCCCTTTCATATCACCAATTAAAGAATGTCCCCTTTTCAAAGTCAATTCGCCCAACCGCAACTCCACTTCAACGTTTTCATCTTTTCCCACTGCCTTCGGTGCTTAATCCTCATGTGGTTTCGGACCGAATTCGGATGTGCAAAGAAGCGGGCACACTCGGCGACGGGACAGACGGGGCTGTCGCGCGGGTAGTGCGCGTCCAGGTGGCGGCGCGCCAGCGCCAGCGAGCCCAGCGCCGCGCCGCACAGCGGGCAGCCCGCGCGCCCCCGCCCTCCCAGCCACACCACCTCCTCCCCCTCCACGCGATCGCTCATCGCCGGCTTTGCCAACGCGCACGCCGCGGCATCTGCAATGCCGACACCACCATGTTACTTAAGATCTGGAGCGGTTGGCAAATCCGACGATCAGCGATACCGAATAAAACGACTTCGACAATAAACCCTCTAAAAATATTACGTTATATGAAATAGAATACGTTGGTAGAGTTTGATGACGCGATCTGCGAGGCGTCCTCACCACCAGGCGTAGGGCGCGGGCGGCGCGAGTGTCGCGTGAGACGCGTGTGTCGCGAGAGACGCGGGCGGCGCGGCCGGAGCTTGCGACGCGACCGACCGAGGACGCTCCGGGCGCCACTTCTAGGAGTTCTGTCGCTGACGAATGCCGTGCGCCTGAAGTTGATGGTTGATCAGGTAGTGCTTCGTTTTGCACTTCTTTCCGCAGTGCTGGCAGGGAAACCAGTGGTCGCGGTCGGTCTGGGAGTGCACATTGAGCATATGCTGGCGCAGGTTGGATGTGGAGGAGTAGACTCGTCCGCATAACGGACACTGCGGCCGGTAGCCCATCGCCGCCCCGCCCGCGAGAGCCGCCCCTGTAACACAGAGGCGGCAGTTAGTACAGTACAGGTCCGGTTGCGAGATCGGTAAAGCTACTGTGAGTGTATCGATCGCTAGGATCGGCGGACGGGGCGGGCTCGCGCCTCCTCTGCTTGACGCCGTGTATGGAGTTCATGTGTATCTGCATGTACTGGCGCGTCTTGAAGCCCTTGCCGCAGACGGGGCACGAGTGCGAGAGGTCGCGCGCCGCGTGCACGTTGAGGATGTGCTGCTTGAGGTTGCTATTGTTGCTGTAGAGCTTGCCGCACTCGGGGCAGGCGGGCTTGGCCAGCGCCTCACCGTTTCCGAAGCCGGGCGCGGCGTACGCGTAGCGCTCCTCCTTGAGCGCCGGCTTCGCTTCTCCGCCGCCCGCCCACGGCGCTCCTGGGGCAGACGGACTCCGTTCAGTTCGCGCTCCTACTTCCTATCTTTAGCTAGTTTTCGCGCCTACTTTATCGCATATATCCTATCGATACCGACTTTGATATGTTTGACGCTTAGGGTCGATTGTCTTTTTGAATGTAACTTCCATTGTTGCAATATTTTTCTGTTCTAGTTCTCGGTTTTGGGACAGGGCGGCATGAAGTTTTCTCAACTCGTTAGAAATATAAAGCGTCCAGTGTGCGTTTAGGTAATTAATTGTTAGTGTTACTGGATACGTGCAAAGGTACCGTGACTCAGTAATGCACAATTAATGGTGCAATTGGTGCTGTTGTGCGTTTATGGTCGTTAATATTACTGATTGAATGTCGATTATTCTAGTCAATTCTAAATTGAGTTTATATCACTTGGAACATTATCATGGCAGTAATTGTTATTGTCATCATTGAGTCACGTTGTAATAAGAATATTAGTGTGATAAGAGAAGGTACTCACCGAAGTTATCCGGTATCCCTGATGGTCCTGGTAAGCCGGGGAAACCTGGAAGGTACAACAGAAATTAGTTAATGTAAATAATCGATTTGGTGAATAAAATGTGGCGCAGGAGATACTTGCCTGGTAAGTTGAGT
>DWBW01000450.1:0-10246 GCA_018231125.1 Spialia spio | reverse complement strand
ATTCAGAAAGTTGAGGTATATTTGTTGAGTGTGCCTTAGACATAATAATCATAACAAAAAACTACATTATTATTTCAATAAACTAAAAACAATGAATGTGAAATCAATCAACGTTTAAAAAGTGAGTTTTGAAACTAGAGTCAGTAAAAAACCAACGTTTTTTATACATTGAATTAAACGTGGCACGGAACCCACTAGCGTGTGTCAATCTCGGGTTCGTCGAAAAAATGTTTCTGTTACCTTCCCGTGGTTTTCAGTTTTCAGCAATGTGAGTTTTTCTTGTGTTTCAGTGTTTACAACACAAAGGTATTATGACACGTTAAATCTCCTTTAATCCGCTCTGACAAATTTGACAGCAATATACGGATTCAGATTAAAAGGTTTACACAAATATATTGAAATACGGCGAGTTACACTGATTAGGTAAGTGTTTAATTTTATTTTAGGAAGTGTTTTAACTATTATTGGTAAAATTTATTCACGTATATACAAAAGAAACTTGGAGTAATCTAATTATATAACAAAAAAAATTGGTATATTTTGCTCCAGATGTTAAATAACGATAGATAGGTAATTCAGATTGGTTGATAAAAATATTTGTGCGTAGCTTTTGTAGGTGTTTCAGAAAAGTCATTAAGAATGTTTAGTGAAGATGTATTGAGTAAAAGAGCAAGAGGAGATAATATTAATAAAATATGTTCTAATTTACGACCCCGGGCGTAAGTATCTTTCGCTTCATTTTCACGATCGCATAGTTCCACCGTTGTCTGATGAGAAAATTTTAAACAAGAAATTGTTTTTGAATTTCCTCTTTATTAGTTCCGAAAGTTGGTCCGCACCAACTTTGTAAATAATACCCAAGTTCTCATTAAGATACCTACACAAATTTCCGTTTTAAATTAGGTGCTGGTATCTCCCGATTTTCCGTTCGTAAAAAGATTCTATGTGTTCATGTTTGTATTAGCTTGTATAATCATATTTTTACGCTCGCAGCATCTTAGCAAGGTAACAGCTTGGAAATACACATTCAAGTTCTGTTGATCTGATTCCTCGGATTAAAAAAACTTACGATTCTTCAGATCACTTGAATAGACATGATATTATGTCACTTTGGGGTATCTACATTAATCATAATTGCATTACAAAGGTAGTAGGAAAGGTCTGTCAACTATGCTGGGTTGCATTATTACGAGTATTATGGTTGATTTTCAAATAGTATTCATATCTCAATCATTCATATCTCATATTCATATTTCAAGTAGTATTCATATCTTTTGTGACATATTCGTGCATTTTTACATTTTTTACACTCGGTTAACCTGTAGTGTACCTCCTACCTGCCTACGTAGCTATGTAGGTAAGTAGGTACATGTGTAAATAATGTCTGTTTATAGTATGAGCTTTATAGGAGAACTATTTTACTCGAAGAACTGTCATATAATATAGAGGGGCTATACACCTAGAAAAGTCCTTGACGCACAAAAGAAAAAGGCTACAATTGGGTATTTTTTTCTCTTCAACAATACCCGGTTGGTACCACATCTGCCTCTCTTAATAATATAACATATCATTGATTGTACTGGTTTTTCTGCTCTGGCAACTGTGCCTTGTCAATCACCGATATTTGCGCTCATTAACCTTGAAAATTACGGCTACAATGTATCGAGTTGATCCTGCGTCGCTTATTTTTACAAGTGTATTAATAAACGCATTTACCACAAGGACGCTCAGTATGATTATTGAGAGGGTACAAAATTTCTGACAGTTTCTAGATAAAACTCGATAAATATCTAGTTATAGTAATTGGCCAACCATTTTGCTATCAATCGCTTTATAAAATTATAGGTCTTTAATAAACGGTAGCTTGTAATATTGCAATAGGTATATTAGTCCTTTAAAGGTCACTAATATTTTCGTGAGCAAATCAAATGGATCAGTATCAAATCTGACTTTTAACATGCGTTTCTTCCACATTGTTAGTAGCACTGATACCTTGTTTGTGACCCTATTATTGCTACTACATTTGCCACAATTTTTAAAGTAAATTAGCTATCTAAGTTGTATGGTATTTATAGTACCAATAATCTATATTTTATTGCAACTGATACACAAACAAATAGCATTTGTAAATGTGTTAAGCAACCTCTTTATGATCCAAGGTGCTATTATTATTCTATGCAGAATGTAGCGTTTACAAATGTGTTTCTAGGATTAAATCTTTACAGCCACTAGTCTATGAGAAGAACATACGCTCGTTAGCTATACCTACAAGCTTTAGAAAGGTCCAGATTTAAATCACGAAGGTTTAACATTAATTTTCGGATTATACCTATTTCAGACTTCATCAGTGCGTTAGTTCTCTACGTGATTAGAATCGATCGGAGTAATTGTAAGCCGGATATCGCAAGTTCAACGATAAATGGGATTTAAGTACAGTAATTGAGTTGTCGTTCACCCTGTAGAAACTTTAATACCAACTAAATACCACCTAATGCCTGGTTCTCACATAATGTTACTCAGAATATAATTTTTGAAACCCTTTTAGCGAACACTAGTTATAACAGGATGAATGACGATATATTATTTAACAGTATTAAGAACGCCGAGCGTTCAAGCTGCAAGATATTTTATAGAATGAATAATTGTTGTCCGATATCAATCAGATGCAGATAAGATAAGGATACTAATTATGTTGCCTCATATGTTTGCATGTTTTTTCATTTGTTTTGGGTTTTCTTGGTTAAATTGTAATATTACTCAAGGATTTACTATATGTAGCTGCTTTACTTATATGAGAGCAGAAGAATAACTTTAATATGACAATTCTTATTAGTTTTAAATATTGAAAATATTGTTTTACAATTTTAATCATACCTACACAATATCAGAGATTGATCAACTAAAAATATAACATTAGGTCCTTAGATTCTTTGAACAAACGAACTAAGAACAAATGTTCGCTCGGTATAACGTTGGTTAGGTATAAACACGGCATTAAACTGTGGGTGTAACGTGACACTTTGTTAAGCCTCTACTGGTATAATATGTATTGCCGTCTGTAGTTCATAGGTAAAAAATCAATCAGTAACCATTAAAATAAATAAATATATTTTCTGTTCTCTTCGTTGCTTATAAAGACAATGCATTGTAACATTCTCGTAAGCGAAGAATGTTCTCTTTCCCTGACTATTAAATTTAATCCAGTTTCCCATAACACGGAAACAAGTTATACATCAAGTTTGTTTACTGACGGTCTCGTAAGCGTATATACTTGTATATTTTAATAAGATTAAAACGTAGTTACTTTATAATTACAAAGTTGCAACATATAAACGTATTAATTTATGTTGATGGAAATAAAAGAAACCTTTTTATCTTATTTATCTATTAATGTAGGCACGTTCGACTGGTAATCTGACCCTTGGAACAGGTTGTATGAGCCGTGGTCCGCTCGGGCCGTGATAAAGCTGACTCGTACCTACTTACGGGTATGTTATAATAATAAAAATATAACTAATAGTAAAATAATAATAATAGGTACCGGTTTTTATTGGCATTTAAATGAAAAAATAATAGCGCTAGGTGCTCAGATGGCTCTGGGCCGTCCGCAAACTTGGAATTCATGATAGTAATTAATAAAAAGCAGGAGGGTGTGTTTTTAGAGCCGGTACAATGTGCTTGCTTGCACCGGTGCACCGGTGGGCACGTCACTACCAACGACACGACCAAATATCGGCGAGTCGTGTCGTGGTCACATGCGCACACGCTCCTTCTCACCTCTCGACGATATTCACTGACGGACAGTTTAATCAACGGCAATAAATTTACAAATATACGCGACATCTTGGTGTCAATTTTCTCAATGTGTCCGACCATTTCTAACGTCTCATTATAATATTGTGTTATTTGTGATCTTTGCCGATGAAAGACGATCGTCATTAATTCAAACTATGAATAACAAAACAATTTGGTTTGTTTGTTAGGTATGCCCTGCTCCCGGACTTACGTGCGTACGCAGTATAATTTTGGTATTTTTTAATAAATTATACAGAGTAGGCAATTCTAATGTTTAACAATTTCATTGCAATATCCTAGTTAAATTGCTTGATCTTTTAATTTCCTTTAAATTTTTTTACCTACTCGAAAAACGCAATGAGTGCGCCTCATGTCCTCTTAATAACATAACTTTTATAAGAGTTTCATGCCAAGATGACTGTTGTTTTCCTCAAAATGATTAAATAACTAAAAGTTCCGTCGATCGTACATTAATGTGTTCGCCGTTCAGTCAATCTATTTCTCATCGTGACGCGATCGTATCGTGGACTTGCGCGAAAAATGATCGATAGCCGCTAGTGTCCTAATGTGTACTCGGTCGGGGTCGACGGCCTGCCGAACCGAGTGCACGAAGTCGGTTCTAATTAGAGTATACTTTATTGTTCCCCTCACTATTACGCTATCGATACCGGCGCGCGGGCCGCGCACGAATGCGGGCAAATAATTATAATTGTATTTTATTTTTATTCCATTTTATTAATAGCCCCGCGACCTTCCCGCCCGCAACATTGTTGTGAGCCGGCGGGCGAGTGCCGCGGTCGGAACCACACTAGTACCTTACGACTGTGTGCGACTGTACAGAGTACCCACACCCGCTACGGGTACCCACTTTTTGTCTGTTCGACTGCGTTTCTTTATAATAAAACTCGATATCTATTCACTTGCTGAACAATGGGTTAATTAACATTGTATCTAATCTAGCATGTTATTATAATTATTTGTCTGTATATTTTTATTGTTCCCGTGAAGAATAGTAAGTCGGGCCACGTCGCGCTCTGAGTTTCCTTTGTGAATATCTGTCCTGTTTACCGACTCTGCTATCTCGCTGAATTATTTGTGTTTCTGTACACCCGCGACATAAACGGAATAAAAAAATAAGCTTTCTTTTTTATTTTATATTTAACCATGAGATATTTAACTTTAGCAATTTAGTTAGCGTTTTTTAATCAAACCAAAGATTGAATATGAATAATATACGAGGATAAACGTATTAAAAGCCCTGTCTAAGTACATAATAATATATGTATACTAAATTCCTTGGCGTTCTGTAAAGAAGATTGTACTGTGTCTGCACGCCGCCGCTGCGTAAATTAACGCAATGTCTTTTCAAGTTCCAATGACCTTTCATTCATAATTGGCTTTATATAAAGCTTTAATAACAAGGAGGTCAGACTCGGAGCGTTCGCGGAGTTGATTTCGCGAAGTTACGCTGGAAACATACTCATGTGTCGTGATGTAAGTACATACCTAATGGTTTTATATCGGTTTCATTATATTTTATAGGATTAAAAAGAGAGGGTTAGAGTACACGCCTTACAAGTGTGTTTCTAACGATACAAACTAAAAATGGTTGGATTCGTGGAAAAACCGCATGAAAGTAGGATGATGTATTCAATGACATTTCACGTGATAATTGAGTCCGGTGCGTTGACAAGATGACCGATGACGACATTGCAATCTGCATAACAAAATGAACCCGCTGAGACAATTTATGGTTGTTATTATTAAAAGTATTTAAAATCTTTGTACCGTTAAGGGTCATCCATAAATTATCACGTTAAGGGGAAGGGAAGAGGTCGACGAAGTGTGACATTGTGTGACAAGGGGGTGGGGGCTCCTGCACTTTGTAACGTAACATTTTTAATGGAAATAAAACTAATTTCTACGTGTAAATTTGCAAAATATGTGACGTTAGTCACACGTTAGACGAAGGTACATTAGTCACACTAAGGAGGAGTACCCTCCTTACTTACCAATGGGGGGGGAAAGGTCAACAACCCACGAAATTAGTGTGACGTATTGTATGGATAGCCTTTTACATAGGTAAGGTATTGTTTACTTTCTGTTGTGTTGAGCTCATAATAAAATTATAAATAAATAAATATAAAAATAAATAAATATATTATTACACAACCTACCTAAGTAATTGATAGCTTTCCTCCCTTCTTTTTTAAATCGTAATCATTTTATAAACATCGTTGAACCATTTCGGAAGATCTTTCTTTTCCTGTTAGTAATTAGGTATTTACATTATCCACATAATATGTAATTTTTTACCAATAATGCAGGTTTTAGTAGTTCGTATAATATATTTTGTAACGACCGTCTTCATATATTATAAGTAGGTAAGTTACTATTCAATCGGTTTCCTTAACAACATTAACGACACAAGTTTTCTCCACGCGGTTTGCCGTTAACTCACAGAACTGACGGTACTAGCCGCGCTAAAAGGTAAAGCCAGAGATATACTATTCTGATGTGATGTGACGTGACGCGTCGGTTTCATAAATTGTGTATGATTAGAAACACAGTCGTAAGACGTGGTTTGTTTAACGCCGCTCTCATGCTCTCTTTCAGATTAAAAATAATAATTATTATGGAAACGATATTTAACCGTTACATCACGACTCGAAAGTGTATTTCCGGCATTATTTACTTTAATTTTAATTTCTGAAATTTGATAATAGATATTATTTATTATGTATAATGCAGAAAGATAGAAAAATGATAATGGAGAATTTCGGAATACACAACGAGCAAAATACAAACAAAAACTTAAGTAAAAACTAAAATATAAAAACAAAAACTAAAATAAAATAAGCGCATAAACTGCATCCTTCATTACCAAAATGAAACAAAGTTTTACATAACTACACCAATATGTCCAGGATTCATTCACTAAAGTAAGGTGGTTATTTTACATGGTGACTTTTAAGCTTTAGCACACCTAATATTGGATATTTGGCGTCAAAAATTGATTACATTTTACCTACTTTAACAAACGTCAAATAACAGAAACGGTTCATTGCATCGGCTTTAAGCCGTTTTGGGTACAGAATTGACCGAGAGACAAAAGCCGGCCGAAAAAAAACGATTGCTAACGATTGTCAAGTTCACTCTGTAAGGGCCCCGTCATACCCGCCGGCCTACTACAAAGTTGTCGAACGCCTCTAAGGCTTCCCGTACACGAGTGTACTTGTAATTAAATAATTACACATTTTATATACAAAGCAATTAGACAAGCACGCCGGCTACAATGTAAACGGAGGTTGAACTCAAATGAACGCAATGAATTTAAACATAATTAAGGTGAACATTAAATTTTAATGTATTATATTTTTTATTACATGCTGCCAATTTTTTGTTTTATTCTCGTTGTAATTCTTGTAATGTACATAACATAATGTTGGTACAAGTATCTTAGTTACCTTGCAAGTATTGCGCTAACATAATTTTTAATATCAGATACCAATGAAGCAAGCAAAATACAAAGTACGCATTAAAACTACGTACTTACACTTGTAAGAAAGTGATCGTAAAAAGAAGTATAACAATTTATCTTCATGCAAAAACGTCTCACTCAAAGATAATAATTGAAGTTAACAGCTGAACGGTCGGTAATCGGATAAGATAAATGCCATACAAACGCTATACCATACACTGTTTTAAATGTATCAATCGCGAATAATCCACCTAAATAAAAGAAAGTAAAACTGAACTGCAACATACAAAGGCTGCACGCGACATGCAAATTTCAATTTTGTCCGCTACCAATAAGGTTGAAAATTGGACAGCGCGCGCAATAGCCCGAAGCCGTAAAGAATCCGAATGGGGCCGTTGGAAAAATAACTTTTTGCCTTCTTCCGGTTGTTCGTAAAAGGTAAATGGGAAGGTTTTATGAATACTAAACTAATAATTAACGGTTAGCCTCACTTAGAAGGAACTGTGTTTATGTGTCAACAATTTCCTCGGTGTGCGATTGTTTGCATTTCCCTTTGGTTTTATTTTAGTTTCGGTGAATTGTCGCCGCGTCTCGTTACATGCGTATCGAACGGGTCCGTGCCACTCCGCCCGCCTTTCTTGTTTAACTGCGACATTTTATTCTCAGTTACTTTTTTAATTATAATAATTAAAGCTTTCGTTGTGTGCGCTGTAAGAATGTTTTCGGGCGCCGTCACAGTTCAGCTCGCCGGCGGTGGCGAAACGCTAATGCGGTAGCAATCATAAAAAAATAAAATAAGGACTTTTTTATAATTCTAAAATAAACTTTATTGATTTTATATCTGAAAGTTTTTAATTAGGACGTGCTGCAATTTATTTGTTTACATATTTATGACAGCTACAAACCTGTTACTAATAAAGTCTCTGTAACATTTACTACTCATCAATATTTTATTAAGTTTTACTCGGGAACGATAGTAGAGCATTAAAGATATACTTGTCTTTAATGTTCTGTCTATAAGTTTTTCAGTTACAGCTTTAACTAGCGTAGCTTTTAATGTGAATAAGACGCACTTTAATTCACCGACATTCGCCTGTGTGAGTTTGCGGTTACAAATCTTATTTATTTCCACCGCGAGCGGTAAAATGACGTTATTACGATGAGGACGCAATGTCGACGGACAGACGCACAGTACAATGTTATAAACATTATACCCAATTTTATGCATCATCTACCGAAGAAACTAAACTTATAGTAAATAAATAAAAAAAGTATTTCATGTATTTTTTATAAAATCACAATGTGTTTGGAATCTTATAAAATAGATACTTAAAATAGTGCAATGTTTTCATAATGTTTGTGTTTCGGATAGATTATTTATAAAAATTATGAAGGTGGGCTATTTTTACGCCTTTAAAGTTAAAGTTGGTGTGAGACCTTTTTTTATTTTCAAGCTATAATAACTTGTAGCAAAGCAATCGCTTCGCTCGTAGGGTACATCAAACTTACAGTTTTAAGTGATGAGCGGATGCTGTGAACTGTTTGTCCTCAAATATTTTTGGTACATAAATTTAGGGAATTATTTAATTTGCGTTGCAGGGACACGAATCAACTTGGGGTAATTAAAAAAGTTTGTATGTTGCAGGTAGGTGTAGGTATTATGTAGGTACAAAGATATACTATGTAACTTCTGTTAATAAATAAAACTATCCGTTATTATTAGTTAATAAATATATAATTATTATTATTCAATGCATTTTTACAGGGGAATTACCTACACAAACGCTGTCGGTATGTGAATAACGAACAACTAACACCGCATATATTACTGATAGTTTAATCTAGTTAATATTAAAATGATTTGGCTTAATCATTTCCCAAAATTAAATTATAATTCCTAAACACCACGTGCTCTAAACAGTTATTATTACTACTTAGCAGGTACCTATCAATTTGAAATTAACTAATTATTTTCAACATTATCATTTCTACAACATTCTGATTTCATTTGTAACCGGTACGTAACAACAAAATCCCAGTAATCGAAATAGTAGATACTAGATATTACCTACTTTTAGGCACCTGTCATTTCAGAGTATCACGCCAACGGGCCCATCAAACAATAAAACGCACCATTTTAATTGAAATACACAAACAAATAGCCTTCGGATCGATGCACCCACGGTTTAAAAACTCGTATAGCTACGTAGGTATAATATACATTGTTTCTTCTGCTCACTTATGTATACAAAACGGAGTTGTTAATTAAGACGACATCTTTCAAAGTTGGGTACTCGCGCCGTCAAAAGGAATTAATACTGAAAACTTAACAATAAATAATATCGGTTTGCCAACATCGCGACTCTTGCATTATGCGGGATAATCTCATTAATATTTATAATGGATAAAAATAAATTATCCTTGTGGTACGGTCGGCGGCGCAAGTTTTAACCATCTGTCAAATTTACACGGTATAGTATTGTTGTATGGAAGTGAATGGGTATTGTTGTGGAATGGTGAAGTATTTGAGACCTTCGCGGCTTAATGTGGACTTCAAATGGACTTAATTGTACCAGGAAATAAATAAACGAACATGGGATTAAATAATAATGATATTTGCTATATTTGTATTTCAAGGAATAGCCTTATTATTTATAGACAAAATGCAGAGTTTCCAGCAAGAAAAGGCACATTTTAAACAAAAACATACTTATATAAATAAAAGCTCAACTAAACTTAATTGTAACTAAATGCAATAAAAATAAATTAAATTAATTATTTTTACTTAATTTACTTTGCACCTATATTTTTGATGGTAGATGCGCATGGTTCCTACGTTGATGTTGTTGATAAGATCATTCGTCGTCGTCATAATGAAAATGAAAATTATTTATTTGCGCAAACATGGGTATGGTACAGTGATGTTACATAATTATTAGTCCGCCATGTTTTACCAATTTGGTATGCAAA
>DWBW01000449.1:0-10248 GCA_018231125.1 Spialia spio | reverse complement strand
TTTGCATACCAAATTGGTAAAATATGGCGGACTAATAATTATGTAACATCACTGTACCATACCCATATTTGCGCAAACAAATATTTTCATTTTCGTTTTCGTTTAAACTAGGTATATTTGATAACATTTTGTTTTCTGTGTAACCTTTACTTTTTTAATATTAACAAGGCTACCAAAATATATTATGACATGTCACAAGAAAGCCAAGAAATCCTTAAAACATTCATTCCGTTTGACTATTAGGTTGAAAGGAAAAATTAAAGAATGGAAGGCATCTTGAATCCTTAAAACCGCGAACATCACGCTCTTAGAAACCACTCCACATGAATAATGTAAGCGATTTGAGCATCGACACATTAAAACCTCATTGGGGTGCCTTATGGGCTCAGCAACCTGAGAGAGAATAAGACATGTATATGGAGATAAATAAAGAGCCTTGGAGAGTTTTGATTTTAGTTTGAAGTATTTTACGTAAGTTACCAAGCTTGTTGCTATAGGGCTATTTCGCAGTTAAAATTGACGTCTCACGTCATTTAACATACATGAAACGTCAGTTTAACCGGCGAATAGCTTACTTCGGACTTTCTTGAAGATTGTGCAACAAGCTCAAGAGTTATCTGAAGTCTGGAAAATTTCAACCTTTGCGGGATAAATGATGACGTGGTTTAAAATCACGGGCTATCCCTTTTATATCTATCCATATGTCCATCTAAATAAATAAAGTAAACAATAATACTTACAATTAGAATATACTTACTCGATGAATATATACTTACTCGATGAAGATCAAAATTAAACTAGAGTATTTCTTAAATAGTGTGTCGATGTCAATCAGTTTCACTTAGTGGATGAAATTTCTACCGTAAATCTGAAAAGTCTCAGATTGCACCGATGCCGCACAACGTTATTAGATGCTGAATTATTCATGCTTCCTTATATCTCGGCGTCATTATTATTCCAACCTGATCTTGGCCGTCAAATTCAACAGATATCCATTATCTATTTGGTCTGAACAGGATGCGGCTTTAGATTTTTCAGGGAAATGTCTCGGTCTTTAATAATACTATAATATCTACCTAAATTCTTCCCATTTTATATGTGTCTCGTTCGCCATTCGTTCCTAATTTTTCCGAGTCCATTGATACTATTTTTTATACACCATCGTAAAATCATATTTGTTTTAAATCAGTAAACTGAATCCCTAACAATTATTTACCTACCTTACGTAGCTAAATTTAAGTTGCAAGATATTCTTGTTTCTGAATTAGTTTCTGATAGGCCAAAATCCTTCTCTGTGTTACTACGATTCTCTAAAAGCTTGTGTATAGCATCGGCTGATTAATCGACATGATGCCTGTATGAAACCTGATGGTGTGTTTGATTGATGACACCCCACGGCGTGTTCGGAGGTAGTGTGAAGCCATTTGTCATAATTTGATGATAATGTCGTTACCGCATCGATCGTTCGGCTTATCTGCATTTGCGGTGTAATGTTCACGTGTTAACGAGCAAACATGGCGGATATTTTACGCGCGAAAGCTTTTAGGTCAATATTAATGTGAGCTTTTTATGCTGTTCCTACGATGGATATTATTGCTTTTGTTGATAAGCACTGCGATTTGTAAGAAGGATAATATTCGTATAACTATTTGTGCAAAAGCATTGCACAGAACAGGTGATTGCGTAAGCTCATTTGCGCGACCATTTTGCATATTGTAATAGGTAAGTTGGTGTAGTAAATTTGCCGAATTTGACGTCTCAGATAGGTTTGCCACAGTAAACGGGAAGCAATGAATAATTCAGAACCCAATAATCTTGTGACGCGCCGGTGCAATCTGAAACTTTACAGAGCAAGTAGCGAGGACACAATTTAACCTGAATCCTGATACCTTTGGATCCCCGTAGATGAGGTGTATATTTGAAATGTAATTGCAAAAATTTGGATTCTACGACTTATTTTGACTGGCCGGTTGGTCTAGTGGTTAGCGAACCTACCTACTAAGCCAAGAGGTTGTGGGTTCAATTCCCACCCAGGACAAATGTTTGTGTGATGAACACGAATATTTGTTCTGTGTCTGGCTGTGAAATATCTATATAAGTATACATTTAGAAGTATATATGTATGTGTATCAGTTCTCTGATTACCATGACACAAGCTCTGCTTACTATTTAATATAATTATTAGTATAAAAACATAAAAGGAAAATTATAACAGCCACAATGGGCAATAAAAATATTTTGTATGCATTGCTTTAGTAAGGCAAAATACATAGGAATTATTGTTATAAAGATTTTAATTTCAAGGTAACCACTTACTGAAGGTCTAACCGAGTATATCCCAACTTTGTAATCTTCATTTAAGATAAACTGGGCTGATTACATTTATCTAGTTTAGTGGCTCACTGATAGTACATTGGAAACATAGGATTACTTTTTCTTAAAACTGCAATATTTTTTAAGCAATAGACATATTTGAACACTTGAACTTTTTTAATTATACAACATTTTAAATAATATATATTATCTACAACTCCAAATAGATTGTATTAAAAAATAATGAAATAATAATCTAAAATTTAGGTAACAAAACAATGAATATTTTGTAATAACTGAACTTAGTAAGAAATATTTTTTTAACATTAAAATTATCCTACTAGTCATACCTGCTTTAAGTGATGAGTTTTTTAATTTATCAGAATTATATTATTGGCTAAGCATAATTTATTTATAGTCAAAAGATGTTCTATTATCACTTTTACAATATAGAATTACTATTTCAAAAACTTTACTTACCAAGCAAATTAAAAGCATAGTTTTCCTTCCATATGCATCTGAGAGACTTCCAACTATCGGACTTGTTAAAAATTGTAAAAAGCTGTACATCGAGCCAAGTGCACCTCCAAACAATACTGATGCAAACTTATCAGGAGCCCCTGTGAGTCTCCGAAACCTTTCCACTGCATCCAACAATGAGGAATACAGGGAACTCTTGTTGCCTTCTTCTTTATTATAATAATCCAGCAATGATGGCAGTAGTGGAAGTATCATTGTAAAAGCTAGAAGGTCTAACAGCAATGATACAAATATTAAGCTGATAGTTTTGGAATTGGTTGTTTTGACAAGTTTTTTTGTTTCATCTTCAGTATAGGAATCATGTTTAATTTCTTCTTGTTCAATCGTTCTCTTTCTTAAATTTGGATTACTGGCTTGTAAATGATCCTGGAATATTTGTTTTTAACATTAAAATACTCAGACAATTAAATCTGCATAAATACATGGTTTAGAAATATCAATAGAACTTTTTCTAATTATCAAAAATTTAAAATTTACCTAACTAATGTGTTAAATAACATTCTCAACGTTTTATTAATGATAGAATACTCACCATTTTTATTACGTTCTTACTTTTCTGTTCGAGCATCTGCAGCCATTTAGTTTCCACAAAAAACCAATCACATTTACAATAACAGTAATTAAACCCAAACCAACTCAACTTTCACTTCCACTGTTCTACAATCCACAACACACAATCACTTCAAATTCAAAATTTCAAATTACATTACCTACACGCGAACTGACATGGTACTGACATCTGACATAAATGACAATGTCAGATTTATCAATGACATTTGATAAAAAAATTTTGGTTGGTAGTATGTAAATGTGACGTTAATTAGACAGTGTTGCCATAGGTGTACTACCAAATCTACCAACTAAATTTCTTTAAATAAGTTGTTCAAAATTGACCTACTTTTCAGCAGAATGTTAAGGCATTTAGTCACTATCTGTTATTTTCTTCTTCCAAATGGTGTATCTGCTTTTTAGCATTTTTTTCCAAAATAATTAACTTCATTTTTTACCAATTGACTGGGGAATCATTTTTTGTAACTTTTATACATAGAGGTAGAATCTTTTATCTATGCTTGTATATTCTGTGAAAGTGATACTGCTCGCCTGCCTGATTTTTCGTTCATTCGTTCATTCATTCTCTCTGATCTCTCTCTCTAATCTCTATCTTGCTTGCTTGCCTACCTCGCTCGCTCACTGCGTTGCGCCCACGGTGTTTTAACTTAGTACAAATTATGCATTTTAGTAAGTCTGCTAAATTATGTAGTCCAGTGTATAATTATGTTTTACAGTTCTTTAACTTATATTTATTTTAGTCGCATTATAATCATGAAAGTTGCCCTTACTAAGCAACAGATGGCGCTAAATACAATAAATGTTGCTGTCAAATGGAAACTGTCAGTCATGTCATTGATTCAAATTTCAACTTCCAACTCTGTCCGTTTTTTCTCTTCGAGTGAATGGATGCGCTTATTTTGTTCCGTGGATTTTTAAATACGACCTGGCTTGTTTACTGGATTTTAAAGACCCTGCTTTTCTTGACTGACCTGGCATACTATTGGATTCCGACGTTACCGCTTCCCTTGTTTTACTTTTGGCTGTTCTTCGGGAATTCGTACACCAAAATGAATCAACACAAATGTTGCATTCGAAAGTGCAACAAAACTCGTAAGTCCTAATTTTATTGATTTACTTTACTTTCATAATAATTTATGATAATATCTTTGGACAATCTGTGGTTAAATCTCAGTTATTTTTATCAAAAGTAATCTCTCTATCTGCCGAAAGCCTAAAATGTCGTGGTGTATTAATTATTTACCAACTGCAAACACTGATTTTATTCCAGGTGCAGATCATTCCATCTTACATTGCTTTGCAAATCCAAACAAGGATTTGGAAAGATTTGTCAATTGGACAAAAGCAATTGGTGGTGATATTTTGTTTTTAGACAAAAATATTGTTTTTAAACAATATAGGATATGCCATTCTCATTTTGAGGAAAAATACCATACAAGAAGTAAAAGACTAAGCGCAAATGCAGTTCCCACATTGTTTTTACCAGGTAACACATTTTGGTATTTAATTGTATATAATTATTAATTTATTTTATTTATATAAGTAGGTAAAGTGTCAATGGCCCATATACAACATAATAATATATACAACATATAAATAGCTACAAAAAAACTTTAAATACTATACATGTCATATTATAATTATGCAAATATAAAACTTTAGTCTTAACATTTCAGGCTCGTACTCATTCAGAAGACAACCTATGCCAGACATGACAAATCAACATTCTAGAGGATTTCAAGGCCAAGAAGCTCCTTCCACACAACTAATTGCTTCAACATCTACACAAACAGTTCTATATGAACCCAACCAACCCTCAGTAACAGAACAACCAATGGCATCTACTTCAAAAGGTAGTATTCACATTCAGTATCATATTTAGTATAGTCCTTCCACAAGTTAACCAACTTCTTTTTTATCAATATATCATCAAATTATGATTTGATAATTATCAATGTTATCACTACTAACCAAATAGTTTAAGATTAAATAAAACCAAAAAAGTACATCACTAATAATTTAGCTAGTTTTTAATATTTCAATTAAAGATTAAAAGTAATTTTGAAATGTCTTTCCCATGATGTAAGTTCAGCTAGATCCTCCAAAATAAATGCTTCAGTAATCTATGAAGTATCCCTACGCTTTAATGCTATACTAATTAAACCTACAATATCTCTTACAGGACATAGAAAGAAATCCTTTGTATCAGCTGAAGTGATGGCTTTGGGAAATAAAATCAAAAGATTGCAAAAAGCGAAGGGTTCAGTTATGGAAAAATTAAAAAAAGCATTAAAGCTATCAGAAAATAAAACTTTCCAGAAGGCACTACAAAAATTTTCAGCAGCAGCTACATTTTTTATAATGCTTCAATTTAGGGAAATTCACAAGAACAAGTTGGGAAGACGATTCACAAAAAAGGAAAAACTGATGTCACTAGCTTTATATAAGCAAGGCCCAAAAGCATATAGATGGCTCAGAAAATTATTCAATCTTCGGTCACCATTAACACTTAGTCGCATGATAACAAGAGCGTCATTAAAAACAGGTTTAAATGTAAACCTATTCAAGCAATTAAAGAAAAGAGTTCAAAAAATGAACCCCACAGAGAGATTATGCATATTACTTTTCGATGAAATTGCAATTACGCCACATCTAGATTACTCAAAAAGAAAAGATGAAATTTGTGGATTTGTTGACAATGGATTTACAAAAAAAGCTGAAATCGCTGATCATGCGCTTGTTTTTATGGTGAGGGGGATACAAAGAAATTATAAGCAGCCTCTTGCTTATACATTTTGTAAAGGAACTACATCAAAATTTGATTTGACTGAACAAATTAAAAATATGATAAGGCAATTGAACAAAATTGGTTTCAAAGTCCTTGCTACAGTTTGTGACCAAGGTGCAACAAACACAAGTTCTATTAACTGGTTGATAGAACAGACTCGCCAGGATAGGATAAAAAGGGGTGAGGAAACTAAAAATAAAACTTTTGAAGTTGACGGTGTAGAAGTGATACCATTGTTTGATACACCACATTTAATGAAAGGTATCCGAAATAACCTACTGGTAAAAAATTTAAAGTACGAAATAAATGGTAAAATAAATACAGCTAAATGGGACCACATAATAAAATTATACAATGAAGATCCTGGTTATCAAGGAATAAGATTACTACCTAAATTGACAGACAAGCATGTGATCCCAAACAAAATAGCTAAAATGAAAGTAAAATGTGCAACCCAAATTTTTAGTTCATCAGTAGCTGGCACAATGGGATATTTAGCAAGTGAGTACTTGTCATTTTTTTTTATTTGTCACTTTATTTAGTACCTATTATTAGTATTTTATTTGTCACTTTATATGTTTTATTATCCACGTTATTTAAAGTATTTGTCACTCTAAATTACAATATCATTATCATCATTGTTTTAACCTTCTATTTTTCCTCTTAATAAAAGGTATACAACTTCAGGTATGGGCCTTAGCTCTAATATCTGAAGAGCTCTATCTACATTACATATATATAGTAGATTATACTTACATTGATATAGTGACAGACATAGTGATATTTATATAGTGAATTAATTGTACCTTAACTTGTACAATTATTTATTTATTCTGTCTTTCGTTTTAGGTCATGGGATTGTACCAAAGGAGAGTCAAGAAACAGCGGACATATTAATATTTTTTGACAAACTTTTTGACTCCCTAAATGGGAGTTGCGAGAATTTTAAGAAAAGGCGAGGAAAACCACTCTTAGGACCTGTAACACCCTCTTCTATTCATAAACAACTGTGGAGGGAATCCAAAAAAGTGCTTAGCAGCATGAAATTTGTAAACAAAAACAAAAAATCTGCTTCTGTGCCCACTTTAAGGAATTGGTTGCTTACAATTGAAAACACAGAATATACTGTCGATGTATTAATGAAAAAGTATAATTTGACATCTCTATGGTTACGTCATTTTAATTTTTAGAAAACTTTTTTGGCTCTATTCGGAGTCACGGGTATAGTAACAATTCAGCCACGTGTGCCGGATTTTAAGCGGCCTTTGCAGCTTTATTAATAAACAATATAAGTAGTGTCCACTCACCAGGCTCCAATTGTGAAGTGGATAAATGTACAGTTTTTACTGGACTGGGGAAATTATTTTTCACAGAACCAGAGGTGTCAAATTATACAGTGGATGTTGATTTTGGCGATATTGAATGTGATATCTTTATAAATATTAATGATAAATGAAATTTTCAAAAATTAGAGCACAATTAGAGTATGCACGGGATATGTGTTGAAAAAGCTAAATATTAAGAAATGTGCCAATTGTAAAGAATGCATGTTTGCAAGTGACCAGGAGTACTGCACAGTAGAAATAAGAGAGTTTTTTAACAATAAGCGATGCCTCACATATCCCTCTTTAAACATGACTAAATGCTTTTCAAACATACAAGATGTGGTCACAACAATATTAAGAAAGGATCCATTAAAAAAACATTTAAAACAGTACATCAAAACAGTATTTTCTGTTGTTATAGACTATACGTTTATAAATTGCCAACAGCATAAATTAGAAATAATAAAAGGCATCGAGGACGTAAGCACCAATTTATTTATATACACGTGGTGTAAAGATACAAATAAAATAATAAATGGGCTAAGAACAGATTTTGACCCATTAAGCTGTATACAAGGCTTAGCACACGATTGTTATAAGAAACGATTAAAAAACAAAATAAAGTCTTAATTAATTACGAACTTGTTTTATTTACAGAAAATATTATATTATATAATTAAGAAATTAAATTTGCAGTATATTATATAGAGCTATGGGGAACCTATTGTACCTATACATAGGTATAGGTATGTATTGTATTCAAAAGTTGCCTTTACTTAACACCGACAGCGCCACTTCTGCAAATCTGTATTAGGCTTGAGTGACGCCTCTATACTCCTATATACAAATGTACTCTGTGGTCAGTTCTTCTTCAGACGGATGACCGGGAGCGTTATCAAGAAGCAACAACGCTTTTTGAGGAAAATTATGATCTTTTAACCATTTTCTAACTTCAGGTACCTACGAAGCATTCATCAAACCACTTTTTGAAAAGGTCTTTTGTCATCCATGCACTTTTTTGTCCGTAATAGTGTACAGGTAAATCAATGTTTTTGAATGCCCTTGGTTTATTAGATTTCCCAATGACCACCATCTTGAGCGCGTGTGTACCTGCAGCATTAGCACATGGTAGTACACACTTTTCGTCCAGGTACGTCTTTTTCGTTACAAGAAACGAAAGTTTTGTTAGGCATCACACGCCAAAAAAGCCCTGATTCGTCTGCATTATACACCTGTGACGGGTCAAGATTTAAATCGTTCACCTTTTGCAAAAATCTTAATTTAAAGGGCTCTATGCAGGTGGCATCGTTAGAAAGTTTGAGATAAGTAAACGAAAGATAAGTAAACAAAACAAGCTGTTACAAGTCTAATAAGTATATAACATAGTTTCTTGGAAATTGGAATCAAATTACGTATTACGATTTTATTTCTCTATGTTGTGAAATACGTGTGTAAAGAGAAAACATTTTTTTTTACTTTAAACAGATTCGTCACAAATAGCATCGGTACAAAATCATTAATTTGTTTAATTTAATTGTATTTTCCAGTATATTTTTTGGTACCTATTACTAGTATGATTGCATTCCTATACAATTCAAGTCATTTTATGTTGTTAAGAAGAGTTACTCGTTAGAAATTTATGTTAATCTGACCTACTTACTTACCTACTAGAATTACCTACACTGTTTTTGGCTGTGTCTCTTATTACGGCAGATATGAAGTACCTGAGTGAGCTACTGCATTTTAATTTTTTTACAGGTTGAAATGTCAAACAAAAAGTACTCCAACGAGGACCTCGCCAAACCTTTAGAGGATATAAAAAATGGATCCATGACGTCATACATTGATACGAGGCCTTTCTGAAAAGAAACCCAATGATAAGCAAGAGAGTATGTCAAACATGGACTACAGCCCGTGTAAACGCTACTGAAGAAAAAAAAGGGACTGGTTTTAACGAGTCCGAAAATATTTCGATGACAATAATCTCATGGCTGTGTTGGAAGACCCCGCACGCGTGTTCAACTGCTATGAGTCTGCCTTTTTTTTGTGTCCGAAAGGTCAACCAGTCCTTGCCAGAAAGGGGGTGAAAAATGTTCACTGCCGATCTGGTAATGATGATAAAGAAAATCTAACGCTCTGTCTCGGCGCGTCAGCTGACGGGAAACTAATGCCGGTATTAGCATTATTTCCGTATAAAAGGATACCACAAAATATATTGTTGAAATATCCTAAGGATTGGGCCATCGGACGTACTGACTCGGGATGGATGACATCAGAGGCATTTTATACTTGATTTACACTCTCGCCTCGTGCATCGTCTCGGCCTCGCGCTCGCGCCTCGCGTGATCGATGGTAAACGAGATGTCTGTTCACACTCTCGTGGTGAGTTCAGTTGTGTTCGAGCTAGCCAGAATGGAGGACGTCGAAGTGTTAGCAGCAACAAGTCTTTGCTTACTGAGTTTCTACTGCTATGCAAATAATTTAAATAAAAGAAAAATAAAAAAGAAACGGAAACCAAGAAGATGGTGGATGTTATCAATTCATCGCAATAGAACTCTGTAAGTATTTAATTATTTAGATTACATATTGCAATGACATTAAAATTTATTGTAGTTATAGGTCTTACGGAGGAAATTGTTACACCTTATATATATTTTAACACGCTTTTATAAGCTTGGGCTGTATGTATGTATGTATGTAACTATGTAACGG
>DWBW01000448.1:0-10249 GCA_018231125.1 Spialia spio | reverse complement strand
ACCGACTGCTTTTTGCCTAAGCTATCTTAATAATATATTTCTAAATCTTTTCTCGTATAGAGTAAAATACCCTATTGCGTGCGTGTCATATTGCTGTTATTGAGTATCGTAAATTAGATAACTAAAGTGACTAAATAAATTGACAGGTTAATGCCTCTACAGTCTACAGTAGAGAAGATATAACACTTAGTGTCGTATTAGATTAGAGTGACGTCATTATATTTTTGGAGTTATTCTCGGCAAGCCCTTTCATTTGACACTGGTGGAAAATCATAAAAAACTCCTCCTTCATCTTTATTAGTCTGCCATATCTTTTTCATTCTATCTATATTCTATATTCATCTACTACATTCCGTTTATATTCATCACTTACTTCATTAGGTATATACAGAACATAACCCAGCTCTCCCGTGTGCGTTAAATTCATGGCTCTAATCCCATTCGCAAGACCCACGTCTAATTCCTTGAACGTGAAAAACGGGAAGTTCGATGGGGATAAGTCCGTGTCCGTGAGCTCCGACAGAAGATTTCTGGTGAAGGGTCCCAATATGCAAATGGCAGTGTACATGGAGGTGACGTCGGACAAGGTGACAGACCCGTTGCGGGGCAGGTGGCGCTTCAGCCACACCTTACACCGCGTCTGCTGAATCGTTGGAGCGATCATCATGTAGCTGAAAAGGAAATCACGTGGCGATTATGATACATTTCATTTGTAATATTATGATAACAGAACAATAAAACAAACATATTAAAATGCCTTGATAGTAATAACTGTGTGGACACGTGTAGAACTTATAAGTGCATATTTCCTTTAAATATGCACTTATAAGTAGAATCAATTCAATTGTAATTGGGATTAGTAAACTTTTTTAAAAGTTTCGTATAGAATTTATTACTACAATTTATATTACTTATAGTATCTAATATAAAGGATAATCATACTGGTTCTCAGAGATGCGCGCCAGACTGCAATCATTCTCGTATCCGCCGCGTTCATTTTGCATTCCTGTGTGTATTATGCTGCCAATTGGTACATCGACATCGTTTGAGCACAAATATTGCAGCAAATCAACCACTTCCCTTCCGTTCGACTGCAATGAATTAAAATATTTTATAAATTATAGTCTGTTAAACAAGTTTTAAAATACCAAATCATGTAGGTACTTATATCTGACTATTACTACCTGTAAATCAATTTTTGTAAACGATGAATAGTCTGCAAGACCGACCGCCTCGCGACAAGCCCAATACTCTTTTTGGACTATTTCAAACCAATGTGGTTTACCAAAAGTTTTTGTATGAGCTATTTTAAACGGTCGAGGTTTATCCGGTGTACTCTTGTCTTTTTCTAAAATTAAAAAGGTTTTTTTAGTTAGAGGTCCTCGTTATACCTGTATAGTAAGAAAAATTTAGTAACATACCGAGACTCTCAAACCATGTCGGTCTCTCGTAGCCCATGACTTGTCCAAACACAGCGCCATTATCTCTCAATGTCGGGTAGATCGGAGACATGCGCAAGTTACGCCCAGTTTCAAACTCGTGGAATGGGTAAGGAAGACCATAGTGAACTCCTGAATAACAACAGTTTTTATATAATGATAGCAAATCCTAACGTCAAATTAAATTCATTTAAACGTTTGTTTTACTTTTAAAGTTGTCGAAAACATGCTCGTATACCTGTACTGTAAGTAATAGTATTACCTAGAATCAACTCTCATTCAACTTAGGTAAGTAGCTACTTTTAATATCAAACAATAAGTACCTATATAAAAATAAAAAACAACATACCAAATAGCATTGTGTGATATATGACGACAATAATACTTACCAGGTACTTCCTTAACGCGGTCTCTCAGGAAGCGCTTGTTGTTGTGAAGTCCAAGGAAGCGGTTGATGTCCAGCTCGTACATATCGTACTTAGTGTATCCGTCGACGATCTCGTCCGCGGTGGCCTCCGCCACGCCGCCCGCCGCCGATATGCCCACCGTCTTCATGCCGGCAGCCACGTGGTAATTAAACATCTGTCATCAATATTATCGTGTTTTTAAAACTAAAATACTAATCAACGCTTGGGACTTAGGTAATGATCCGCATTTGTATTCTTTCCCAGGTTATCGTAACATTGGGAACGGGTGTATAATCATCGTCTAAACTTCCACTGGGAATACAATCCAAGATTCTTCGATCGTCAAACCGCTATAAAATGTTTTGAATGCTATAAGGTCATATAATAAAAAAGTCATATACGTGAAAACAATTTACATACGATATTCCGTATACTTCAAGATGTTGCCAATTTGGAGTACGCTGAAATATGAGTCCTGTAAAAGGTCTAAATCAAACACCAGTAAAATTCAATTTTTATAAGTCTTCAAACCTTATATTCCTCTAATTTGCTATCGACGATATAATATGTGTGTCCACGAACGGTCCGATTCTACGAATTTAGCACAAATTTGGATAAACGCAAAATTCGCAAAATCGAACTATCCGGAGAGACAATTAGAAGACACAGTGCTTCGTCCAATGGGATAGGTAGAGGCATAACTTCTTATTTGCAATTGTAGATAAACCTTGTTTAGGTAGGTACTTGGTATGATTTTTGAAACACGAACAATAAATGTGATCGCACGTGTATCAGCGACTATTTCATCGTCTTGGAACAAAATTACAGAGAAAAATAAAAAAACAATCAGTTTCAATAAAATAAAAACATCAATAAATGAATAATCCAATTAAAATATCTAACCTCGGGTGCCTCGCCGACGATCCACTTGCAGTCGGGCGAGAAGGCTTCTAGGCCGTTGCAGAGCTTGTGCAGTGTGGCTTGGTTGAGAGCGGGTACCCGCTTCAGCAGCTCCTGCAGCAGCACGTGGAAGTGGTCCCAGTCTTCCGGCACGCAGCGTTGGCCTGAATTCTGTACTGCAAAGCAGCACTATATTAAATGTACGTAATATTAAGGACGACTTTAAGGAAGGAGGAATTCAAAGTTAAACATGATTTTAGTTTAATTTTAATAGTTAAACTATCTGAACTGCGCATAATAAACCGAAGACCATGCTACCACAAAAAAAAACAAATGATATTTAGTTATGTATAACAAAACATTGTAGTTAAGATTTCTTATTTTCTCCAATTTATTAATGTTCTGATCAACTTTCTTAATTTTTTCATTCATAATAACACTCTCCTGACAATAATGAACACAAAAAATTAAGAATCAGTGTAATTGTTCCAACAATTGTTTACACGTCACTTTATGTGAATTTACACAGGGGATAAACGGAAGGACGGAGTGTCACTAAAGCGGATTGTGTGGATCACTTGTGTTTGTATGTTCGACAATGAGGCTGCGTTTCCACTGACGCGAAGGTGGGAAGGGCATTGGTCAATTCCTGCACCGCTCTTCTCCGCTCCGCTTAGCTCCACGTCAGTGGAAACGCAGCCTAACACTCCGTCCATTTAGTTCCTCCATCTACGTTTGCAACAATTACGTCACATCCGAACCAAAAAATGGCGGCAGGCGTTTTCAGTCACGTAACATGCAGCTATGTACAACTACAGTTTTATTTTGGAATTATAAATTCATACTACGTTTTTATGACAAAATAGGATGATATTCGTGTTTCTCACAGTAGAAACTTCATAAAAACGTTTTAATGGAGGAAAGTAGCCCATTATTTAAATACAAATACTCATACTTACTTTCTTCCTCGTACACCGGTTTAGCGACTGGTTCAAATCCTCCGGCCAGTATGCAACCATCTCTTTCTCTAAGATAAATGTACCCGTCAGGATCACGAATAACTGTTTAGCAAAAAAATTAACAGATAGAAATAAAATATTTTCTTATTAACAAACTAATAATTTTTTGTTGTTAATTTTAAAATGATCTATAAAAATGAAATCAATTACCTGGCGTCATAGGATCCAAATTGTCAATTTTCTTTGTATGTAAATAATAATGTTCACAAGGCAATAAAGGCACTTTGATTTGAGGCTTAGCCAATTGTCCAACCTGCAAACAAAAATTACATTCAAAACTTCTGGGACGTGCTAAATCTTTTCGTAAATGTAAAACATGAGTGAGGAACTTTCAGGATCAGGGTGGCAACATTGGCGGCAATTGTGGTAACAGACTTCAGAATGGGAAAACAAACATTGTTATCAATTATAAATTTAAAAATAGGTACCTATGTATTCAATCAGTTTGCAGCACCATTTAGGGTATGATTTTTTTTATTATTCTGCTTCTCAAGCCCTTTTATTTGATACCCATATTGAGGGGAGTTGTGACAAAATCTGTAAACCATAATTTTATGGCGACAAAATATTCGAGGCAACAAAAAAATAAAATCATTAGGTACCTGCCTAGCCCAGAAACCTGCACAGTTCACAAAATACTCGCACTCGATGGAACCATGCGTTGTATCGACGCCGGCGACGCGGTCATCTTTCGAATGTACCGCTGTTACTGAACACTCTTCTATAACCCCTACGCCTATTGAACAATTCAGATGTAAATTTAGGTATGTTGTAATATCATGGAATAAGTTATTGACAGTTGCTTCACCGACAGCTTTCTCCAATTTTATTCTCATATCTTATCTGGTATGTCAATTCAGTGTATAAACGGTCAGTTACTTACCACTAGCGATAGCTTCCTTCATAAGAGACATGCAAAGTAGATGCGGATCACCCACTCCATCCCCGGGTATCCAGAGTCCCCCCAGTATATCGTCGACATTCAACATCGGCCATATTTCCTGGCAACGTTTCGGACTTACAAGTTCACAAGGAATACCCCAGGAACTGTCTGAAAGTAATTGTGAATTGAGGTTCCGATAGAGTAAGAGAGAGAGAATAATAATGGTGTTGCTATATATACAAAAAATATTCGTGCTTATCACACAAACATTTGCCATGGGTGGGGATCGAACCCACGACCTCTGGTTAACTAAGCACTAGATAAGACCAACCTGCTAGTCAAAAGGTTTGTTTGTTATAAAGTGCTTGAAATGGTTGCAGTTTTTTTTATGTTAAATTAACTAAGCTATAGTTTCAAGGAAAGACAATTCTCTTGAGCAAAATCTTAGTATTCATAATATGATTGCTTCCCAACTTTTTCATTTTTAGGGTTTTTTGCACACTATCTGGAAAAAGTGTTGGATTACCATACTATCTAGCACATTAACTGCCACCACAGTGAGATAATACTATACTAGTTTTTTTTTTCGTTTGTGGCGATGGCGCAGTCTCGCTCAGTCAAATACGTGTGAAAAGAAAATTTAATTAGAAAAAAACTAAGAATTTGGAATAAAGAAAGCGCAGGAAAGTGTTGAAAATAAAAATGAATACATACTTTACTTGTCTTTGGCTGAACGTGTTGGCGCCATTACCATGTTAAGTAAAATACAAAATTGTTTTTTTGTTAAACTGAACTAAGTTGATATCAGCCGGACGATCCCACCTCTAGTTTAAGCAGCCATTAAAGCACTTTATTTACCAATTAAGCTTATTTTATTATTGTGAAACGCGATCGAACACTTGCGGCGGAAATGCGGCCTTTGGAGAGTAGCTATTAAACTAGCTATTGAATAGCTTATTCGGGACTTTATCGAGATATTCTGCAACAAGCCCTTAATGTATTAGCTAGCAGAGAGTTGTCATTATTTTGTATATTACACAAGATAAATGTCGAAATTGCTGCATTATAGCCTGCTTGCCACTGACATTGAAACAAAAGAATGAAATACCCAATTGCCTCCCTTTTTGTTTCTTCGACAAGGCTAAGCTAGTAAGAGATCTGTTTTTTTGCAATATGCAATAATTATTATAATTGTGTAGCTACAAGTTGTAAGATTTTTACATACACTGATTGACTTTTCATTCTCCTGTAAACTGTCAATCTATCTCGTGTCCTTGCCAGGAGCAGCGATCCGCATTGTTTCCAGCCAGTGGGCCTCCCACGGGCTTCTAGCTCTTGCAACAAGCGGATGGACGACTGAGCTAGTCTCACTTGCGCCAGGGACGGCTTGAAAGCTCCTACGAGGCCTGATGAGTGCCATCTACTTCCTGCCCCCACCCTAAAATAACAACAATCTCATAAGTCTTGAATTATTAGCTAACAAATCCGATAGCTGTTCAGTACTCGCTACTGATGATCAGTTGCGCTTAATTTTTAGGTTACTATTTACTCGAACTAAAATTCATCAAAACCAGTTGATTTAATTTTTTAATAAAAACAAAGCCTTCAAGAAAATTAATTTTCTGTAAACATTTCTAAGGATAGTCATAAAGTTTTCAACTATCATTGCAATAAAACAATGATCTGAGTTGGTAGGAAAATGTTCAGTGTATGCGTCTTAATTTATAGTAGTATGTTTGTTTGAATGAAGAGTACCTACCTACCTACCTATGGTATTAAAATCGATATAATTTACCTATGTAGCGCTGGCGGTCGAGTCCTCACCGAATCATGCCGTTCGCCTCTCTAAAGGTAGTTGAGGGGTAAATCCATATTGATTGTGGGTTCCTCTCGTCGAATTCGGTATTATAATATTATTAGTGAATGTTCGACATTTACATCCATCAAGTTAAATACGTTTTAATCTTGGCACACTTTACCGACTTAATAAAATTGAAAAAGATGTTGCATCCATTTCGGTTTGAAAATGATATTTGATGAAACAGGGAATAGAAAAAGGAGTTAGAGATAAATATAGTAAAACATCCAAACATGTAGAGATGTAATTTCTGTTGTAATTCTTTGCACTTTGTAATTTTATGTACTTATAAGTCAATAAATGGTTTTATATTATAAATATTTCATAGCCAGACACAGGACAAATACTTATGCTCATTGTCATCACATAAAAATATGTCTCAGATGGGAATCAAATCCTCTGGCTTAGGGCAGTTAGGTTTGCTAACCACTAGGCCAACCAAGCAGTCGTCACACATCACTGTCATCATCACAGTCACTCAAAGGTATGACGAGGTAATTTATTTAATAATGGTCAAAACAAAAGAAACTGAACTGTTGCAGTTTCAAGGTTCTATTGATTTTTTTAAGTTTGTACTTAAACATATTATTATTCTAATATCACTGTGTCTGTTTATAACTGTAATAGTCATATTATAAGTAACAATAGTTTTAAGATAAAAATAGCATGAGCCTAATGAAGCTTCTTGGAAGTAAGTGGATGAGATGTTCATCTAGTCCATCAGTCTAGTTATATAATGATAATGTAAAGCAAACTTAAACAAAAGCCTAGAAATAAAAGCAATGATGGCTTACTTCTCTTTTTCTACTAATACAGTTTGGCTGCCCCATCCTCGGCGTGCGAGATGAAACGCAACCGCTGCTCCCATGACGCCACCACCGCATATTACTACCTTAGCCTTCGACGGCAGTGTTGAAATGCATCCATCAAGTCTTTCTTCATGATCCAATAAGTCCAAACTGGATAACAATCTACTTCCCACTCGAATGCACTTATACGCAGTATACCTTTGGAGACCATCGCGAAACTGTCTACCAAGCATCGTCATATCCTACTGCGCATCTAAAATTGCACTATCGACTCGAGTCTCTAGCCAACGCCATCAACAATAAGCCTGCAAATACCTAGGTTATGTAGGTATCTATCTAAAAATATCCTGAAATATCCAATGCACAGCAACACAGTACAGGCAAAGTACCTGTGGTACTGGTACGCACGCAGTACCAGCCAGCGTTGCCGATCGATAGTCGGTCGACTGTCGATTAGTGTCGATAGCACAGAACAAGGCGATACTATCGAACGATGCAAAACTATCGATAATATCGACAATCGATACTATTGATTGTTATTATTAACGAAGTACAATACTATCGATACTATCGACAATACTACCGATAGTATTGTACTTCGTTAATAACAAAGTATCACATCGATACTATCGACTTTACATACAACGATACTATCGATAGTTTAACAATTTACAATAGTAGGCAGATTTAGCGACTTTGTTTTATATACCTATTATGCAGTGACCTTACGATTAGTCAGTATTTCGATGCACAAGGGACTTCACTAATTATCAGACCAAAAGAAGAGGTACTGACATAACTTTGTAACGACGTCAGATTTTGTGCCAGATTCACAAATAAAAATTTACTATAGAGCAACCTGTAAGAGCAACGAGCAACTAGAAAGTAGCAAAACAGCAAAGAAAACAGAATACCACAGAGTACAATATGATCATAGAGTAACTAAATATGATTTCTTAACACGTTCGAACCACAGGTTCGAACCCCCTGCCGCCGGGCACCGGGGCGCCCCGCCATTTTTTTATTTTGCTCGGAAAATTTGAATCTAGAATAAAAATGGCGCAATGGCGTAACGTTTTTCTGTCTCCCCGCCTCTCTAAACGTAACGTAAATTATAATTTCCTTCTTTTTAATATAATAATGTTACGTAACATGTTGTTTGAATACCCCCTCCCGCCTTCGTAACGCACCGTAACGTTTTACAAGACCCACCTTTCCCCAAAATACTTATCGGCAACGTCATCCTCTACGTATTTGTTGTACCACAGGTTGTACCTGTTCTTCACAAGCATAATGATTATTGTAGACTGATAATGTACTTTCGTGATTATACCTATAATATACTCTTTGGTCACAAAATCGTAGTCTTGACAACGTAACTACCTCAGTAAACAAACAGTCGCTGTGAGGAGGTTGGTGAAAAACATTTTTTAATAACTTTTTAATACTTACACCTATATTTATTATGTCTCTCGTGGAAATTATCGAACATGATGAAGTTATTTACACTATTTTGGACAAACCACCTCCAGAACCACCTAGGACTCCGAGGTACCTCCTACCCTCCTGTCTACAATAATTCTGCCTAACTACATCCAATATACAATAAAATTATATTATTAAAAGGGGCCTACAACTCGTACAATTTATACCTATTTATTATTTTACTATACTATTATTACTATACTATTATTACTATACTTATTACTATATTATTTTGTACCTATCTATTCATAGGTAAACGAGGTAGTACCTAAGTGAAGTTATGGTCACAAATAACGTTCCTGTAGTTTTCTTTAAATAGGCAGATGTGTATTACCTACTTATCTAGGTATTTTGTTTGATGTTATAGATAGGTACACCGTTTTTCAGATACGAATCTAAATTAGAAAAAGAATTAAAAGCAATAAAAAAATCTCAGTTGCATCGTACTTTTGGATATGCTGAAACGCCTTTAAAACCACCAGAACAATTTTTAAAGAAAGGAGAAGGCTTAGGACAGCCTATGAAAAAATCTGATCATAAGTGTTTCACGTCTGGTCATCTGCCGCCAGTCCCACGACGACCGCCACCAGGTAGAGGGCCTGAGAAACCGAAAGTCAATTTTAAGGTTGTAAATATTAAGAAGGCTATCAAGACAAAAGCAAAGCCTGTGGAGCCTCGGTAAGTTTAGATGTTCTTTGTTTAGTTTTCTACCAAACTACCCAAGACATAGCGGTTTAGATAGATCTAGTTAAATCGCAGGCAATTCCGAAAACTTTGTCTAGAATTCTCTATGTAAATTATTAAACTAAATAAATAATTTCACGAATTCTACCTACCTGCCCATTCACTAATACGAAGGTACCTATTTCTAAGTCCATGTCTACTTACACCTACCTACGGTTTACATCAATTAAGCATTTATAGGTAGGTTATACATTTATTTAATATCTATATTTGATTTAAGGCTGGTAGACACAAGAGATGGCCACATCAAAAAAGTAAAGGGTTCTGGCGAAGTACCAGAATACTGTATTAGGCCAGATTTTGGTCAAATGCCTGCTTACTTAGTCAAAAGAAATAGAAAAATTCAAAAGGAACTAGACAAGATCAAGTACGCCGAAGAGCACAGAGAAAGTCTCTGTAAAATGATCAGTGAGGAAGAAAGACAAAAGCTGCTGGACGTAAGTATTTGGAAATCGAAACCTACACACGACACGATTTTAATTTCAGTGTAGATTAAAAGGTAATTATAAATGTATTTAGGGTACCTAGGTATAATTGCTAGTGTATAAAAATGTACGTGTGTACAAAATTTCGGGTCAATGGGTTGAAGATATCTAGGTACTTCAAAATTGAGTTTAAAGATTCCATCCGAACACACATACTTACATACATACAGTGCAAGTTAAATAAATTATTAAAAAAAAATCTAAACCGATCAATGTGTTA
>DWBW01000447.1:0-10250 GCA_018231125.1 Spialia spio | reverse complement strand
AAGGTACGTAGCTGTCAATGTAATTTTTTCTCGTCTTGCCTCTTCTGGTCGTCTAGTGCTAACATAAAACGAGAGTAGAACATAAAATACATTGAGGATTAAACTCTTGCTATCCATTCTGTATTCCTACTACTACTTTTGAATCACATTCGGGAGTCGGATTATCTAAAGTAAAGAAATACTCCTGTGTACAATTTGCAATTTCGAACTTCTGAACAACGTATTGTTCCCCTAGAAAGCACTGAAACGTCGCATGAATTATAATTGCTTACAAAGAAATGAGAATAGGAATTATGACACAAAATCTTTTGATGTTGAAATAAACTAATACTTACATACGTATGAGATATCTAATAATGATTGTGTAATTTCATATAGTTCAATATCTATCAAATCAATGTG
The DNA here is from genome assembly GCA_018231125.1 of Spialia spio. Taxonomy (NCBI): domain Eukaryota; kingdom Metazoa; phylum Arthropoda; class Insecta; order Lepidoptera; family Hesperiidae; genus Spialia; species Spialia spio. The sequence goes on along the minus strand of DWBW01000447.1, from coordinate 9,848 downwards.
TAACATCTTTCGTGAATTTCAGCGATTGATCGGTTTCAGCAATCTTCGTTGTGAGTCAACTTTAATCATTATAATTTCTTAATTATCTCTGTTTTTTTTATTAAATTTCAAACAAAACTACCTTCAGGAAACGAGACCTTTAGGAAATATATTACAACATTGTAAATACCAGCTTACAGCGCATTGCCTTAAGTCTTCAAACGAATACGGGTAAAAACTTAAACTTGTTTAGTCCGACTGTAATTGCGCCGAGGGTTCGCCAAGATAAGCTCGTTTCTTTTTAATTTTCCTTCTGGAAATTACTTCAATTCCCGCGTTGAATAAATGAGGACTGTTGCACTACCTACTTTGGCGTTTTTTTAATTTATTTTATTACCGCGAACGTTCCCGGAAAGTTGCCGGGCGTTGTTAGTATAAGGTTTGATTAACTAGACTTAGAAGAAAAATTCAATCAAAGGGCGATTCAGTTTTCAGCTTAAGGATTTCGTATAATTTACGGGGATTAGCGGTACTGAGTGGAGATTTAAATAGGGCATCGATGCAGTATTTAGTAAAACAAATAACCACATATTTTTTTAATTAAAAATTAACAAAAAATCAAAGAAATAAAATTCAAAATCACACTCACATTCAAAATAGCAACGACAGAAGATTAAAATTTACGAGGAATATATTATTCTTCATGACATTTTAAATGAACAGGATTTGTTCATCCTATGTCAATGTCCGGAACAGCGCAAACGGTTTGTATAAATATTGTTCAAATAAAAAGTATTTTGTTTATTGCCAGTGTAATGTGAGTTGAGATTTTAGACTATAATTCTATGGAAATTTTATATCATTTCTAAGAATGAAAACTATTACGATGTAAAAGGAATTCATATTTGACAATTATTAATTTATTTGAATGGATTTTTATTTGATAGATCAATATTGCGTCAATAACATAATGCTTTTTTTTAGTTTACGCGGAGAATAAAAACACAAAATATATGTCTGTTTGCTATGCCGTCTTTCAGGTATAAGTATGTGTTCTTTGGAGAAAAGCGTTGTGTTCATTCCATAAATTAATGTTTCTATTATAATTAATTAGATACTAGGAGATGCCTGTAATTATTACTCTTTATAGTCTGTGTTACTTTACTATAAATATACCTACTGCTCGAGTAATGAGATTTAACTTAGGTATTAAGAAGTTTATTAAAATAATAATTAATTAAACAATAACGTTTATAATCAAGATTGCTTTCAGTTTGAGATGAAAGGGTAAACTTCACTGGGAATGAATTTAATATTTTCGGCAAACTATTATTTTTTATGTTTATACCTATAACGGTAGCCAGCACGCTAAATAGATTACGAAATTCTTTGAAATATAAATAAAAGCCTTAATTTAAATTTTATCCATTTATTTTTTACCAATCATACAAAGTTTCAAGAAGCTTCATTAAAGCTAATGATCTCATCAGCCTCTTGCCATTCTTTTTATTTCTACAGATAAAACAGAGCTGAGTTATTATGACGTCATTAACATTAAAGAAATTTCTTGCAAATCGGCAATCATGTAGAACTATCTTAACCTAGGTGACTTTATAACGATTGACTAAAAAACTCATTATAAACTCTATAAAATTCGTTTCACATCATGTCACTATTTTCATAGAAAGTGACGTAATCAGAGGGCCAGGATCGATGGCCCTTCGGTTTGCGTCCAAGTCCGTGGGAGATTTTGTAGTTATATTTGTCCTTTCGGCAGCTGTTGTCACGCCACATGCTTAAGTCGAGGCCCGGGATATGCGTACATGGAACTGGTACGTTCCTAAAAATTAGTATAAAAGTTAGTTGTTTTAAATTTTTATATAGGTACTAAATAGAAGAGTAGACGGTTATGAACATTAACTTTACCTATAAATAATTAATAATAATAAATATGAAACTAAAATACCTACTCCCATTAAGATCTCCTAAAGATCTGAAGACCTGGAGTTTATTAAAGATGTTATTGGCAAAAGACATGAGAATCTAAACCAATTTGCACGTTAAGGGTTTAGATTTCAGAAATATGGTGATTTCGAGGCTTCGATAGACAACAGAAACTCAAAGTTTAGAAGCATGAAAAAGAAAAAATAATATGATAAGTATCGTCAATAAAGAATTACAAACGTACCTAATTATTTCAAATGCCTGCTGCTCGTGAAATCATGATAAAAACAAAGGTGCAAAGGTCAAAACCTTTTGAAATTCAACACCTTTCCAACAATCGTGTAAAAGTTTCATTAAATTTTGATATTTTCTTAATTACCAACAAACCATTTTAAGTAAACCTTTTTCAACCTTTTGGCCATTTGATTCGTAATTAATTAGAACAGGGCTGCTTGTAAGGGTTCAGCAGTAAAGGGCAATCGATAACGGCCCGGTTTTAAGAACATTTTAATTTCATTTAGGCAATCATCTTAAATTATTTTAGAGGTCAATATATGTAGTGCAATCAAAAAGTGTCAAAATTTTATTCCTATTTGCAATATAGTAACCTGTCTACCTGCTTTGATTTAGGATCTACGTTTTGAGCATATCAATCTATCATCCCTTCAAAGTTCAAAGTTTACAGCTGGAAATCGTCCTCAACTACATAGTTAAGGCATCCAGTAATTTTTAACTATGAAGTTCGCCGTTATGAAACTTTAGCGATCATCAATTATGATCATTGATTTGGAAACGACCTGCGGCGCGTTTCCATAAGAAGTTTTAATTCTCGGACCTTTTTTCCTAAGCTACTGGTTCTTTAGACTGCTGGGTTTTATGAATGAAAGGATATCTATACCTTGGACTGACATTCAAGAAGGCTTCGGGCTGAATGTAATCAATAGCTTCGGCATTATCGCATGCAATGCGCGCCATGTTGGTTTTTCGGATTTCACGTAATTGGTCTGAAAAGTAATGTAATATGTATTTAATTGAGTTAAAATTGAGTTACTTTTCTACAAACCTCTAAAGGCCCATATTATCGACAAAACTCTATTGTGTCCTATTAACACTTGTGCAATTTTAATACAAGTAATTTAATAGCACTTTGTATTGAAAAAAAAAATTAAACTAATAGTAGGATTAAAGTGCATAAATATATCATGACCTAATTCTTGATGGTTTGCTCAGTAAAATTTAATAAAAATGCTTCATGAGTTCATAACTAGTCGCGCAGTAGTATCAGATTATATTTTTTGTTGTTATCATAGAGTAGTCATAAATAATTATTATTAATTGTAAAATAAAAGTTTACTAAAACGGCGGATAACACCTATATGCATTATGCATATACAATATACATAAGCATGCAAATATAAAAAACGAATGGCCAGAAACACAGCGGACAAAAAATCAATAAATTGATTAAAAAGAAAACGGTAATGGAATAACGTTCCACGCTCATCGGTTGCAAACGAATACATTTGAATAAGGATTTCACAACACGCTCGGTAAACTATTGACTTTTTTAACGTTTAAATTGAACACACTCATTCTGATAATTGTTTTATTTACCGTTCTGTCCCTGAAACAATGTTTAGTGATTTTATTCACGTTTGAAGTTATCTATTTAACCGTCTGCTTTTACAGTATATTTGATCCGATTGCGCTGTTAAGCTTTAAACTGAGTTGGTGAATTTGGTGTTTCAAAATGGATCAAATTATGAGGTACGGCGGGAATTATCTCGCCTAAAATATTAACTCTCTTAAATTTGAAGGTAAATATTAACATTAATTTGAATGCAAATATTACCTTCAAATTTAAGAGAGAAAAAATTACCTTCATACATTTATTACCTTTTAGTTCTAGCTATTTATTGCCTACTGCAATACATTTATATACTAAAACAAATGTAACCTAAAAAAAGTATGTTGAATTTCCACAAATCCTCGTTAAGGTTCCTTTTTCATTGAATTAAAAATTTGATAACATGCCGTAACTCACCATAGCTGAAACTATGTAGCTGGTCACCCCTCTCAAACCAGAAACGGTCCGCGAACCTAAACAGTGTCAGCTGTTTGCCCATCACACAGAACAGCGTCGGAGTTACCAGGGTTCCTTCGATAAAGTTCTCACTCATTATCCCAGCGAGCAGATCCACGTCGCTTACATTGTTGTAGAGTTTCTTGAGCAATTCAACTTTCTGGAACGAGTTAATAGTTGTAATTAATGTAGTCATGCTGAACTTTATCACGCCCTTTCGATGAGACGATTAAAAGTTCTGGAAATTTCTTTAGCGCGATGTTTCGATGTGGCTTGTTGGGGAGTCATTTCATTTTAGTCGTATTATGTTGGTGTCGAGGTTTTGTAAGACAAAATTGATGATAGTTTAGTTAAGTTTAAAAAGAATAAATTAATGAGGTAAATTAATGAGATAAATCATAAAAAATGTTTATAATGAAAGAACTTGAATCATTGTTTCATTTGCGTGCTCCATGTGATGTTCAATAAAAATGTATGTTCTTGTATTGCTTTGTCTCTTACTTCATAATCCATAACATCAGTAAAATCTTCAAACTCTTCAGCATGTTTGAGTCCACACAGATGCCTGTAGTCGTTGTACCCTCGAATGCCCATATCTCTACTTCTTTGTATATCTGCAGCAATGACGTCATGCGCCTTTTGAAGGTTCACAAAAAAGTTTTCTGAAATCTTGAAATGAAAGAAATGTTTAATTATTCGGAAACAAAATGTTTGAATTAGCTTGTGTAATATTTTATATCTTTAGAGAGATTATGTACTTAGTTCCTTCGTTCCTTTAGTTTAATAGATAGGAGGAAACACAGCAGAACTAACACACATGACACACATTAATATCACTGCCAGCTAAATGTTATAAAATCTACAAAAAGAAAGTGATATGAAAGTGAAAAGAAAGTGATATGTATACAAATTATTTAAGTTTAAATACCTCGGGATCTTGAACGTCGTCAATTTTGGCGGCGTTCTGATAAAACGTTCCTCTATTGATTTCTTCGAAATTAGCATTTTGCTCGATGAGGTCTTGTCTAAAGAGGGTTTCGCTCAGCGACAATTCGCCGGCATAATGATGTTTTTCGTCGTATTTTCTGAGGAAGATTCGAACGTTACAAAATTGAAATATCGAAGTTCCGGCTCTCTTACGAGGCAATGTGCAATTAACAGAATTTGTTTGGTTCATTTCAAAAAAAGGAATTTTTATATAAATGTGGTCAAAAAGGTGCAGCCGTTATGATTTATGCTTTTGTTTTTCCTTAATTATATGGAAACGCATATTAACTATAGAATAGGCCGTCGATTAAAAATAATCTGCTATCTTGGTACATAGGTACTTAAATTAGACTTAAATATCTTAGTTGAAAAATCTGAGAATTTCACCGTACATCAATTACGTAAGTGGAGACCTGAGAAGTTTTCCTTTGTAACTACTATAAAGAAGTAAAGTTCCAAGTTCCACAAAGACGCTTACTTAATTCTGCCATCCAGGAACGTATGATAAAATCTAGACACGATGTCATATTCTGCGTAAACCAGCGGCACTGCTTCTTCGTCGTACACTGTGACTTGTTCCACTCTCTCAGATATTAGTCCGAAGTCCATCATATGATTATATCCTGCAAATAAAGATCATCAAAATTGTTTGTTTTTAGTAGCAAGCAACAAACTAAGTGGCAATATCTGATCACTGTAATACGAGTAATTGGTCACCCAATTCCAACCAATTTTTTTTTCTAGAAAACCTATTTGAAATTCTGATTGACTGCATCAATTTATGATGTCTGATACGATATGCTTATAGTCCCTGAGAAACTGTACAAGTTCTGTTTCTGTTTCCTTCCTTTGGAAACTTATTACAATTATAAATTTCCAAAATATCGTTAATAAGTAAAAACATTACGAGTAGAGTAACCTACCTTTCGGAATTTATCGTGGTAAATTAACAAGGTTAGCTAAACTGGAACCGGACTGAAACATCCTAGCCGGTAATCTTGTTCCGGATTACACCGCGTGCAATGTTATACTTGTATTACACAATACATGTTGTGGTAACGCCTTTAGTAGAATATTATCGAATGAACACTAAATGTTGTTGACTATTCATTAAATTCTTATTATTTTAGATTATTCCATCTTATTTTTGATATAATTACCTGATTGATTTTTTTTAGAAATTTTTAACCAACTTTTAATTGACCTAACTAAACCTAAGTTACTAACATTATTAGTAAACGCTTACCGAACAATATTGGGAGTAGCTCGTACATGAAGATATTAGCAGCTGTGGCTACATTAATTTGCCGAGCCACTTTAAACAACCGGTCATCCTTCCAGCATGGGTTGATTTCACGAAGTGCTTTCGCTAATCGATTATGTTCTCGCATGAAGAAAATCGCGAAAGTTGTCGTTCGAAGGTCTGTGTTTCCTGCTTCAGGAAACCCTTTTGAAAAAGAAACTTTAGTTCTCCTATGGGTTCTGGTTACGTGATTTTTTAGGTCATGCAAGTATTATTAATTAAAGCGCGATGCTCTGCCAGTAGTGTAGTTCGCAAGCAATTTCAAAGTACGCGGATGGGTGATTAGTAGTGACTAGTGGTACATTTAATATGCATTCCTTATACTTCGGAGAGCATATTAAGCCGTCGGTCACATCTGGTGTCAGGAGGGGGAGGGGAGAGATCTGGCAGCTTAAAAATGACACTCATTGGCCACCCGAGTCCAGCGATTGACCATTTCATTGTTGCAGGCATTATTTAAGTAACCAATTAAATATTGTAATGAAATGTTCTAGTAAAGTTTCTATAGAAAACTTAAATCTTTTTTATTCAATCATGCAAAAACGTCAAATTTTTGGCGAAAATCTGGTACCTACACAGATATTGATTGTAAGCATGAGTAGTTTTTATCTCGTCTGACGGATTGCCTGACAAATAGATTGATATGAGAATACAGTACCTACTGAATCAAGAATCAGCACTCACCGAACTTGTAGCAAACTGTTTCGTTTGCTTTATTTCCAAAACATGTGTCGGATGTCGGATCTGACAGGGGCACGTAGCGGGAGAAGCTCTTCTCTATTTTCAACAGGCCATGTTCGTGATGGCGGACAGTGTCAAGTGCCCTTTCGTCCACACCGTACACCGTTGACAGATCCAATATGGGTGTTTGGTAATTTATCTGCAGACAAATCTTACGTTTACAACTGATCAATTATACTTTGTTAACAGTATTTTGTTAAATGTAGTAAGTTTCTCATAATTCTTTCTCTCTATTCAAATACCAAGTACCTATGAGTCAATGCTTTTGGCGAAAGTGTACCTACATGTCTAGTTATGCAATATGTGCAATATGTGTTGTTTTAATTGGTTACTCTTAAGCACACTTTTGACCACTGTCCATTGTTGGACTCCCTGCACAGCAGTAGCACAATCTCGTATTCTTAATGTTTTACAGCACTTTTAATTTTATGTCCATGTTCACTTCTAAGATAGACCATGGATTTGATTTGGAATAACATGAATACTTAGAGCTATTTCTTACCTGTTCTGGAGGCATTACGTCAGTAGTGCAACCGGCGTCTTGGAAAGTTTCCGCGCGGGAGAAGTTAAGACAGGTTATATCAGTTAGTTTGAGGTAGGGATCTTCCTTGGGAACGGATATAGGTATACACCGGGGATCCTTCTCGCCCTCAGGGTCACAGCAGTGCTGTCTCTTTTTGAGATAGTCGTCTGAAATGTTTCGTGGATGTAACTACCAATAAATTATATTTTTTATTTCTACAGAGTTAAGACAACCTTTTTCTTACAGAGAAGATGAGCAAATATACTTATAATACCTAGATTTGATAAAGGTTTAACACTAAGGTTAAAAATATTAATATTGGAATACTTTTCTTACATACAATACACTTTCATTTGACTGCGTAATCCCTGCGAGATGGGAACTTGAAAATATAGCTTCAAGATTCATTTAGTAGCTTTAAAGAACTTGAGAGCTCAAAAATAAGATGTTAATGAAGTTAAAGTTATTTCCTTCGATTTTGCTTAAACTTACTTTGATTTAAGTTTTTCTTTTTTTCATTATTTTTCAATAGTCTCAGACGGGTGATATAAAAACAGTTTTTTTCTTTTCATATTGTGATTTTTTTGAACTGCAACGGTTTTAGCCTATGAGTCTATTATACTTACAAGGCCCATTCAACAAGCTGACGTCTCTGTGGATAAATTCCATATAGTGAGGAGCAGCTACGGTGAAGAGTGACTTATCCTCAACACGCCCAGTGGTCTGCAGGCTTGTCCGCACCTTGCGCGCTGATGGTAATGATTCTCCATTTAATGCTCTTCGGATACCTCCATCTGAAAGTATTATAAATTTATATCGTTGGCAATATGGATCTAAGTCTTGATTTAGATAGATTACTCTTGATTTTTATTGAGTTATGTATAGGTATGTAATATAAAGTGTTTTGATAGTAAATCGAAATTAGATAAACTTTCATGCAGCGTACTTTTGATTTTCAGTAAGTTAGCTGTCAAAATTCTACCCATATCAATAGATTTTAAGCATAATATTTGATGAGAAAACATAAGCGTAATCTGACGACCCGTGTTCATCACACGTTTTGATGACGGCGGGGTAGAAATTTAAATCATGACATTAGATTTCTATTCTTGGTTTGTGTTAGTCCATGATTGGTCGTGTGTGACCATGGTAACCACAACTCAGGGGATGATAGCATGGCGCTGTATTTGTAAAACGTTTTTTATTTATTTATCATCAAATGTTTTCACTTTATCTACGACAGTAAAGAGCTCTTTGTGACTTAGTCGTGTCAAAATCGATACGTTTAATTAATTTGAAGTAGCCACTGAAGTGTTCTTTGCCTTGTTCAATGTCCTACCTTTATAGCCTCAAGCAATTGCTTTAAAGTATTAACGTAGTCTGGTTCACGGTTTTGTACAAGTTTTAGTTATTTGAAGTTCTTGAATTAGAAGCACTATTAGTTTAAAGGCCCTTTGTAGGGAGACTTTGGGATTAAAATTTTATCATTAATTTATTTAGTGTTTAATACAAGGACAAATTTATTGAAGGTTTCAAAGGCTCATTTGTAAACTTATAGGGTCTTCAGGGTATGGGTAGAGTGACGTTTGCTCGATACTCTGACTGACCAGTTGATCTTATGGTTAGCGAACCTAACTGCCAAACCAGAGGTCGTGTCTTCGATTCCTATCCAGAACAAATATTTGCATGATGAGCACGAATGTTTAATCTGTGTTAAGATCTATATTAGTATATATATAGTAATTCTATAAATTCATATATATGTATGTTAATCAGTTGTCTTGTACTTTGCGAATGGATAACCGTGTGTTAAGTGTCCCTAGATATTTATTTATTTACTCTCTCGGTGACTTCTACCCGTTTGTCTTCTACAAGTACTCTACCTGTGGGTCCTAAGCTTTACTCTACCAATACCATACCCGTGTGTACTCCAGGCTTAAATGGTTTAACTAAAGTAAAGTAATGTTACTCACTCTTAGAGTAGTCCGGTTTCATGAGTCTAGAGTAAGGTCCTCCGGCAGAGCCACATGAGGGATACTTGTAGTTATTACAAGTTCCATTAACTCGACTCCCCTCATGAGGCCCACATGGCATTATGTCTATCGTGCATAAACTGCAAAAAAGATTAAATAATTGAGAAAACAATGACTTATTTCACTATTTTCTTTAAAAAAAATTGTGAGTTTAAACTACGTCAATATTTACGTAATATTTGATGGGTGCTTTCAAACAATTAGGACAATATAAATTAGATAATAATTTTGATCAAATATTAATTTAAGTCATAA
>DWBW01000446.1:0-10251 GCA_018231125.1 Spialia spio | reverse complement strand
GGCAGTTGGCACGTCCCCGGCCGGCGCTCGCAGGAGGCGCAATATCCAGCGCGCGACATAAGCACATCGTACCAGTTTGGCACCCATTGCACTTCGGACTTGGTGCAAGTGAAAAACAGACGATCAGATCTATACGATTTAATAGTAATTGTCAATATGCTTTAAGTGCACTGTTTATTGCACCAGACAAAGATTCTAAAAATTCAAATTATGTGCTGACATGATCTTAATTGAGCATTAGTGTTTCTATTGTGTATTTTCATGACATCCAACGCAAGAAATCCTAACAGAAGCGATAAGATTTTCGAAAAAATTACTTTTAAACAGGGAGACGGACCAACTAATTTTTAGTGCGCTTATCGTCCTTCACAAAGTAATACCTGAATCGCCAGCACGTTGACAGTCCCCACATCTCTACTGCATTGCAGCTTCTACTTTATACTCGTACTCCAGTTGACTTCCAATAACAATATCCACGTGTTAAATCCGTCGTTGTTCACACTTTACACCACATTGCCGAGCCAACTGCGCCGCTCGGCTAAAAGGACACCGGCCTTTGCTCACTCTTCAGCTATTTACTACCCATTACCGGTAGTTCGGTAGCAAGTGCACTTTGCTTTTTATTTTAAACATTCTGCGGTAAGTTTCATAACTCGTACCGTTGCTGGGTACAGAAATCGCCAAAAGCGCTTTGCGGGTTACATTTTGTATGAGAACAGCAACACTAAAGTAAGACGTATTTTTCATACGTGAGACATTTTCAGCTGTAAAAGTGAAGTTGGAAGGAGAGGTGTATGCGATGAAGTAGATTGGTCTAGGGTTTTCTTCTTTTAAGATTCAACTTTATAATGATGACTCCATTTTCTGTACTTACTCTCGTGTCTGCTTGTGTTGGCATATGCAAGTATTCCAGACGTTGTTCAGTGTTCACTATGTGCTTACGTGCTTTGAATTTTGAATGGCAAATGTACCAAGAATCCCGACTCACGGAATTTAATGATTTTAGATATTATTTTTATTAATATATTTTTCAGAATGTTTATAAAAATAAAAATTACTAATATCTTATAGAATATAGAATATTATACATTGGTACTTCAATGACATTAGAGACGACGCGCAGTAAAAATAATTCCACACAGTACAAAATTAATTGAAGTAATATTGATTATAGCAGTAATTTTCATGTATAATCTAGGACGATCACTTCGATCAGTCATGTCATGCGGTTAAATTACCGAGCAGTTCCGGCCAGAGCTATTGAATAAACAAATAACCTGCAACACAAACACGAATAAACTAACTGTCTGTATGTTTATACGTGGGCGGTGTGCGGCAACTTTGTGCCTATTCGTGGGTTATTTATTTGATTTGGTGGTATTTCTGGTAACGATGGGATGCGCTCCGTCGCTACCGACCGCTGTCACTAACAAATCAAAACTCACGATCATTTGTACAACGTTCCAGTTATTTGGTTAGATTGATGGTACCGCTCCCTTCCTGAATTCCCCATTTAGTTCATTAGTTCTACGACTTGAAAAACGTTTGCTGCGCGTCCCATTTATAGAATCACCAAAAGAATTGCTCACGTCAAATATGGTATTAAAATTATTTGTTAGAATCTTAGAAAATAAAAACCTAAATAATTTCCCTATCAGAAATTTCATTTAAATGAAGACCTCAAGAAACTGACAAAACTGAAGGAACAGTCCCCAATAATAATGGAAGAAGTTTTATCAATATACTCTCATACACTTGAAGAGGAACACCCAAAATATCAACAAGTCGAGTGTGTCATTGTGGACTTGAAAATATTAGAAAAGTTTCGGCGGCAGGCGAAAGGCGCATGATATAGGGTTAAAGGGGGTTGTTGGGAGTACCGAAAATATTGTTCAAGTTATATCTCAAGATTTTAATAAAAGTCAAACGTAAAAAACAGATCCAGAGCGACTATTGAGGAAAATAAACGAGCTACTTTAGGTTATAGATACCTAATATCAGAACAACTACAAATCCAATCTATCCATGCAATGTGACTCGTAATTCAATCAAATTTGATAAACTTTAAAATCTTTAAAGATTCAATTTTCATACATTTAACCCTTTTTAAAAACCACAAAATTCTCAAACTATAGAGATCTATCTCAAAATCAAAAAAATCCTCTTATGTCTCTGCTTTCACCATCGTCTCTCCTTTCCCCCGATCCTTCCTTCCTTTTTTCAGTCTTTGCTTTGAAGTCACCAACTGTCGCAAATCTGTCACCGGTAATTCTGCTCGATCCATTACTGACTGAATATGCATGCGACCAGCCGCGAGATTACTTCCGTCATCGGTGACTTGTTTCTCTCTATTCCATTCTCACGGGGATCCTTTTATAATCCCAACTTGGATGCTACTGGAATAGATGATTAAATCTGCGGAAATGTCTTGCTGTTCTGTTGTATTGACTTGCTTGAAACTTCATATTTCTGAAGCAAAATAGTAGGATAATGCTGCGATCCATATTTCATGTCTATTTCGGAGAGTACCACAGTCCTACAAACGTTGATGCGTATAAAAATTCAGTGAAAAAAAAAGATAGAAAATCATACACATTCACCTGTGTCATTAATGTCATTAATTTTATTAATATTTTTGTTCTCTAGATACTTGTTGAATCGTTTCTATAATGCAATTAGCGTACGTAACTTGGCTTAACCGTCAAAGGTTTACAAAAATATTCTAATTCTAATACCCTTAAACAATGATATACAACGAGTGCTACAGCGAGAGGCCCTCAAATAATTAAAAATAATAATTGTGTCATTCTGAACCTAAACAATTCCCCAATATCAATCCACTCACTGAAGTTAAAGTATTGTATACAAAAAAAGATGAAACGTGTCAACAAGTATCGATTTACCTACATTATAATAGTGCTTTGTCAGAAAAACTATCAAGAGGGAGATGAAAGGTGAAGGTTGAAGCACTCTTCGGCAGGTCAGGGGCGCTGCGACCCACTCCTCATAACACTAATTGGCACACTGGCGTAACATGCCTTCTTGTTTCATGAATAAGCTGGAACACTGTGTTGAATCTTAAGGAGGAAACTTTATTACTTTCTTTATACCACATTGTGTGATGTTGTTATCATTTTCTCGGGTAATGGTCACTACAGTTCCATGACTATAGCTATCGTTAAATTTTAAAATGATTATAATTAAGATTCATTTGACTGTTGTAAACCCTTTTTGCCTCTTCTCAAGCCCACCGTCATTCATCTTCTTATTTGTCAGTTGTCTCCTTAACGATCGCAATAGTTTTGTCTGCGGTGCCAGATTTTTGATATCATTTACATTGATTTATTAAAAATTAACCTGTTAATTCATTGTAAATAGTACTTATAGGTAATTACGGAGACTAAGACAAATAGTAGTAAGATAAGAAAATTGATACATAAATAAGTTACGCTTCACTGCCCACACTAGGATTCCCTGTGTTGTGGGTGGCATGGAAACACGTAAAGACAATCACTCACACCCAGACCGAAAACAGAAATATAAATTCACCATAAAAATTTCTGCCCGGGAATCGAACCCGGGACTCTTTCAATGGTGGACCGGCATGGTAACCACTATACTACGCGGGTTCAAGATATGATCTATAATTATGAAGATTTAAAAAAATATTCTTCAAAATCCGCATTGCAGTCCTCATTAGAGTAATATGACACTCTAAGATCTTCATTTTGTATCATGTTCATTTCAATTTGTAACGCTAGTACCTCTAAAGTTATATTCGTGTATTTTATTTCACGGCTATAATATTGTGTGACGTTATAAAATGTAGCTTCTATTCGGAAATGTTTGTTAGTGGCTTGAACAAGCGGGGAACGCTATTTGTACAGAACCTCTTTCCTGTCTATGACAATACCGCTTCGGTATTCTATTTTAAAACAAATAAATACAGAATTTTTCACAAACAGAGTGGCAAATACATTTTGATATTACTTTAGTATGAGTAGTATTTGACTGGCCGGTTAATCTAGTGGTTAACGAACCTAACTACTACGCCAGAGGTCGTGAGTTCGATTCCTACCTGGACAAATGTTTGTGTGATGAGCATGAATATTTGTTCTGTGTCTGGGTGTGAAGTATATATTTAGAAGTATATATGTAAGTATGTATATCAGTTGTCTGATTACCATGACACAAGCTCTGCTTACTATGGGATCAGACAACCGTGTGTGAGATGTCTCTAAATATTTAAATACATGCTACCAGTTGAGAACCACTGTTGTAAACAAAAATAACTATTTATATTCTACGCGAGAGCTGTAAGGGCAAGTTTATATTCCATCTGAATATAGGTTGAATCCAAAGTAGTGACCGATGCGCCACTAAACTTTCGACTTGATGTTTTATTTTTATTTTAAGTAAGTTTTTGATATAAATCTAGCAGATATGTATAAAGACCTGTTGGAAAGTCACAAAAAAATTAAATCAATTAATTGTTTAGTATAAAGTGGTCTCTAGTTCGTGATTTCATTTGCGAAAATATCGTTAAACTGATTCAACAGTAAACAAAATTACAGTTGTAGCTGTAGGTGAATTAAACTCCCTCAATCTCCCTTTTTGAAATCGGGTAAAAATTAATTTACAAAGATGAATTAAGGACCTTTTTTTTACATACTTTCTCGTAAGCAATTTTTATTTTCATTTTAGCGAGCATGTAAAGTTACTTTTCCGTCAAAAAGTTTGACTTTTTACTTGCCCATAACCTTAAAAAATGCCTTAATTTATTAATTAGTAATATATTTTAGTAAAATATTGTAATATATTTCAGTAAAAACCGAATTTTTCGGTTTGTTTTTACAATTAATATAAATAAAATACATGCACTTCATCTTATTAATTTAAAAACTTTCTAAAACAGGCTCAATATAAGTTTATTTTCTTGCACGATCTTCGTTACGTGACATGACACTCTTACCGCACGATATACCGCTCGTGTCACGGAGGGCCCGCGCCCTGCGACGCCATTTTTTGTCAAAAGGTGACGGCGCCTGCGCACCTGTCGTTGAAGAGTTCATAATCTTATAGACAGTCTAAATTTTTTCAGTGTAGGCACTCGGTTGCAATGTTATTGGTGCCATAGACCCTTATAAAGACAAAACACAAAAATTCAGACCCGGAGCAAACAACCTCAGTTCATCTTCTTTGTCTAGCAGAATTTTTGCCTTACCGGAAATCGTATCCAGAACCTCTTGAATAATGGTGTCGGTCCATTATCACCATTACACCTTATGTTTTATCAATGACGATTTCAAATAACCACATTGCAAACAAAAAAAAATTCACAGAAAAATCTATTCTGTTAGTGAACGTTATAATTCTTGTGTTACGTATAGATTTTATTAAAAATACATTAAGTATGTACCTAATAAAGTACCTACATAAGTTTTAATCCAATAAGTCACATATGAAATCCGTTAAGTCACATAATATGAAACTGTATTGTAAAATTATTCCCTAAACCGCCTCTACACGATTGTGAGTGCGCTGAGCACGCGTCGATAGCCCCTTCTTTAAGACAGTTGGTACACCCGCGCCGTTATTTCACCGCATACGGGGATTATTTAATATCGATAATAACTTTTTATTACCAACACAGGAATACAGTGAGCATGCCGACCACAAAAGTAGACCGTTTTTTTCCGTCTGAAAATCATAAATTCATCCCAAAGTATAAATGAAAAGGAAAATTAAAAAGTTTAATCGAAAACCTTCATTGATATAATTATAGTTTTCGCAAAATTGAGAGTCGGTATGCTTGTCAAGCAGTGATATTATATTATAATAATATTATTTAAAGCTCGATCGATCCAGCTAATTTGCATTAACTTATTTATTTCCACACAGTTTTTCATTTCTCTCGCAGATTGTTACCGTTCTGTATTTATTTACCATACCTACTTAGCTATTTACTAAATTTTATTAAAATTTAAAAGTATACACAATTATATCATTTAGATGAAAAGATAATGTATTATGAGTGAAAGCGAACGAATAATTACGTGTCCATAAATATATCACGACACAAACTATAGGTACACAATTTTGACCAATGACTGTTATTAATGGACAAATATATAAACAGGAACTGAATTAATTTTACGATAAGAATCTGGTAAAAAGGTGTCGAGTTTCATTCGCGTGTCGAGAGCCGACCGAACTAAGTGGGTGAGGTACAGAGTAATGTGGAGGTGACTGGCTCTGAACGGGTCGTTTACTATCCTTAACTATTTATTTATTTTGAGAAAAAGGCTTTATATGCAATGTCATGTGGAATAAACTAAAATGCACCTCTCCCAGACCCCCTCTTGTATGTGTTATTTTATGTATGTTATTTAATAAGACGGCGTTATGTCATGTGGAATAAACAAAAGGGGGTGCACCTCTGCCAGACCCCCCCCTTTTGTATGAATGTACTATGTTTTTATTTTACAAGATTAAGCAGCACCGGACTCAGTAGGTTCTTGAATGAGTGACCGCTAGTGGTAATTTCATAAAAAGAATTGCAGGCACAAAAAATAACAATATTCATTAAAATACCTATCTATTTATAAGTTATTTGTTTGTTTCAAATTAATAATAAACAATCCATTTAGTGACTCTACAGCCCTTTCCAAAACAAAGAGCTAGTCTGTGCTCGATATCAAATTTTACAATGGGATTTTCCTGTATTGAATAGCTGATAAGGTAAGTAACTTATTACCTACAATACCTACATTAAAAGATTTTTTATGCTAACAGGCTTTTCTGCTTGAAAAATCGTCCTCTCCACAGTACTTACACTCATTTTCGTCTCTAGAATATTATATGTAGATGTGGAGTATTGTAGAGACTTTTATGATATTAATTGAGACTGCAACTTTGTTTGGGCTTGTAGCTTTGTGCACTTCAGTATTAGTGGTCTAAGTAACTAACCTGCAGGCATCTATTGTTTTAATGAAAAGCGTCATTATACCTAAACATGAAAATTGCGTCGTAACTTTTACAAGTAGGAATGTGAACGGGTTAATGCAGATTAGCTACACTCACAATGTTCAGCCTTGACCTCTTGACCTCAAGCCATGAGAGATCATCAGATCACAGATAAGCTAAATGAATCATCAGCGATAGCGGTAAGAAATAATGATAAACTTTTTTTTAATTCACAACCAAACAAAGGTCTGTGGTAACACTGGCAGCTTTCATTCCATTGGTTGGCCATTAAAAAAAAAGTCACGTTCGAGAATCGAAGTTCAAAGCTCAGTTCAAATTATCTCAGCTACGTCTTGAAGCGAGACGATCCTGCGGACGTATGGAGAAAGACAGAATTCAAAATACGAAAGTGTAAAAGAGACAGATGTTCCGCATCTCGGCCGGAACTCAAAGCGGCAACGTCGCGTCCACCAATCGCTGGACGTTCGAAGCTCCTTATTTTGTTTTAATTTTTTTTTTGTTTTCATTTTCGAGCGGTGATGAGAATCATGTGGATAGGCCTCACGCACCTACAATTTTTTGACATGCGTAAAAGAACTTAACTCTACTAAACCTTACCTAATATCTCAAAATCATAGATTAATTTTATTTTTAAAATTAAGTAACTAGGTAGGCTACGTTTTATACTATTTTCTTTTAATGCTTTAGGTAGGTATATTATTGGTATGATTCACAGGTACGATTGACTTGTTATGATTTACATACCTTTATTACGTAATGTTCGATAAATAAGAAGGCCTATAATTTAATTTCTAACACATTAACTACATACCTACTTACATAGTTATAAAAATTCTAATAAATTTGAATCTCATTTGCCAGTCTCAATACCTACCTATATAACATGTTAGCACGTAGGTCAGTAGAAAGGGCAGCTTATTGAATTACCTAAGTAAGTACCTAAATTTAAATTTAGAAATAACACTGTGATGACGTAATTCAACATGGTAACATGTAGGTACATTGTTGAAAGAAATCACCCATCAACAAATTTAATAATGTTAATATTATCATAAAAAAGTTTAAGTACCTACACCAGTACCTAGTTCATTTTCAAAATAGTTTCGTAACACAATGAGTTAATATAAATGAATAAAAAAAGCAAGTGCGAGTCGAACTCGCCCATGAAAGGTTCCGTAGCAGCAGTAACGTAGAATGTGTAATTTTCTTGTATTTCCTAGTTGATTCCTTCAATCAAGTAGTAGTAGTAAATTGCGCCTTACGATTTATGACGTATTAAAAATTTCTTACTGGATCTCGATCAAACTAATTTTGGGTGGTAGTTTGCGTGTCAATGTACATCACATATTTTAAATGTAAAATCTTAATGCGATTCACAAAATACATCTCCTTACCAAGTTTCAACAATACCTACAGGTCTCATTTTCGAAGAAAAGTGGCTGTGACTTACGGACAGACAGATATGGCGAATCTATAAAGGTTCCGTATTTTGTCATTTACCCGGTATTTAGCCGGAAAAAGACTACATAATAATATGTTAGGATTTAACACGAGTAGACATTTTAATAAAAACATCAGGTTAGACCCGCGACACATTACAATACAAGTGGATCTCTTTGAATTAATAAAAATACACCATCATTACCTGCGCGGGAAAAGGTTCGCATAAACAAACATGGTTGATCGCGTGAGCTCGGGGCCTACGCACGGCGCACAGACAAAATATCCATATACGTACAGAAATAATGGCATTAATTAAAATGTAGGTTAACTGTCTGCATAATATTTGACGTCAAAATTTATATGGCAATCATTTACTTTTTCATGACGCCACGCCGAATCCAATGAATAATGTATGACGGAGACGTTTTAAAACTTTGTATTTTTTTGTAATCGTACAAATTAGTTATTGCTCGGAAAATCAATCAATTTAAATTATTTTGACAAGGGTAGGTAAATTCGTTAATAAATTTCAAGAAGTCGCTGTGAATCTACTTATGAGGGTTCTGTTTTTGCCATTTGGCTACTGAACCCTAACAAAGCACGGTACGGTATAGACGTTTCATTTTCTCATATATCCGAACAAATAATGTTCCTGATCCAAATAATCGAAGTTATCCTTTCGATACACAATAAATAATGATCATTAATTAACCTACGCTCTTTAAATAAAAAGATAAAGGAGTTCGTTGTTCATTATGCTAATTGCGGTACGGAAGCTGATATCAACCTGTGTCTTCGACACTCAATTTTATCATTTAGGTACCGCCATTATCGGTACCTTCAGACAAAGAACTACAGAAGAAAAATGACAAACATAGATAATTTATTAATTAGGCATCTGTATAATTTTGTTTATTTAAATTCGCACTCTGTGTAATTGTTCTGTAAAACTGAAATTTGTTCAGGTGATAAATCACGTTACGCCACTTTGCTTTTTTTTATTTAGCTAAGATTAGGTACGTAAAATAAAAACTAAAAAAGTCATTAAATTTTAAGCCTTGATTACGAGTATTAGATACGACACGTGTTTTTTCTGCTAAAAAAGCTTAACATTGATTTCCTTATCTACTTACGTCGCAACCCTTCATCATAATTAGACACATGGGTATCTAAATGACGTCATGTAGTTTCCTACACGTATGTTATTTAACGTTATAGGTATTAAGTGCCTTTTAAAACATAAGGTGAGATAAAATACATATTTAATCCAAATAATCTCTCTAAACAACTTTACCAAGTCACCATTATCATAAACTGTTAAAAAAAATAAAAAAAGCCCGCCAAAAGTAGGTAGATAGGTACGAGTAACAGACACGTTACTTTAAAAACACATCATCGCCACAGATAAGCAAGACTTGTTTTTTCTTCTGCCTGTCAAGTCCTGTAATTGTTTTTCCGAGGTGAACTTAACAGACAAAGGAATTTAAAAAACTGGCAACAAAGACATGTAGCATCTTAGCTTAGGCCTTAACACTCTTAACGGACCCTCGTGTGCTGCAAACCGTGACCGGCCATCTTGAATTTACGAAGACGAAATGACGCGGTGAATTATAATGATAAGAAAATAAGATAAGACAATGATACGATTTCATTAAATTTAAATAGGTAACTACTATGAAACTGGATCAGAAAAAATAACACAGAGACTGGAAGTGTTTCTACGACTATTTTGTATGAAAACAAATGATCCAAATTCGATGATGCTGATGGTAAGACAGGTACCCATATTAAATATATTAAATATACCTATATGCATCTTAT
>DWBW01000445.1:0-10255 GCA_018231125.1 Spialia spio | reverse complement strand
GTCATCAACACAATACTATCTCACTGCTGGGCACGGGTCTCTTCTCAAACAGGAGAGGAAATTAGGAGTCAACAACGATACCCGGACACCGATACTGTATTTTGGAGAACTTACATGCCTTTTGAGATCTTTAAGGAAACCTCTAAGACTTGCAAGTTTATCAAGCTAGTGATATTAGAATAACAGTGATAATCATTTCTATTTCTTTTACATGTATTTATCTAAAAGGTTCACCTTTAAACGTCTGCGTCTGTGAGGGCGCTCGAGGGTTGACGGCCTTCACGGTGACACCGGGGCCCGAGTATGTGATCTCGGTGACAGCGGTGCCGAGCCTTATGTCCAGACCTTCGGACAGGGCCACCGGCACGCACGAGTATCCGTTGCGTACTGAAACAAAACAGAAACTAAGTATCTAAAAATCTTTTATTTTTATAAACGACAGCGTGGTTAAATTTTGTTCCTTTTAAATTCAAAAGTGAAAGTTGATATTATATAAACGAGTATATTTTAATATTTCATACATAACTAAAGAATTTTTGAATGTTGGAATCGTACTATTTTTCGCTCAGCGGTCAATAAAATTAGTCCAAACAATTGTATTATCTCCATATTGGGGATGCACGCTGATGTGACCCAGTTGTATCATGGTAGATTTAAATTCAATTATCGTGAACAAGTGATGCAGTGGGACTGACAATTGGGGCCTCCAAATTGCGGGCCCCAATTTGAAGCCCATTTCACCAACACCGTAAAACATTTATGTTCGGTTTAAACGACTGAGAATAAATTAATTGATGCAATGACACGAAATAGTAGAGCGCCACCACAATCATTATTTTCTGACGATCGCTATATTTCATGAATGAAAGTAAGCCATTTCATCAACAGACGCAAATAGGTGCATAATTCATTCGAAACGTAGGTAATCATTTAAATGGAAACGTTACTAAGTAATAAATGTGTAGGGCTGGTTGGTTATATTTTGAAGATAACGATCAGAGTTCAGAAGAAAACGATGCGACGTTTTGTACTTAATAAAAATACTAAACAAATGTCTCTACAAACTGATTAACATAAATCTCATATAGGTTGGTATTTAGTGTCTGTGTTAATGTGTTTCAGTTAATATACAGGCTTATTTGTCATACAAAATGTCAATTTAATCGACGTGTAGCTCTTAATAACGATGGTGAAACAAGTTGAAATAAAAAAACACTCGTATTATTCATAACACTGAAAAATGCATCATGAATTAATCTTATCTTGACACTTTTTAAGAACAGTGTAATGCTACATAGAATGGAAATATAAAAAACAGCAAATAAGACACGGAAAACTGTTCACAAGTGCGCAGGTAACGTTAACCGAAAATAGTCCGAATACAGATATTCCAAAAGTGTCAGCTTTTTAACAATTTCCGGCGTGCGACCAGCGATTCCGCAGCTGCGCTGAATTCCGAAATTCACGCTTTGAAAACCGCAGGCGACCTACTTCAAAGTATTCCTGTATAAAAGAATTCTTTTCATATTATAGGTACCTAAAATCTACCTAAGTTTCCAGTTGAAGGTTTGGTAGATATCATTTTGAACGTTAATACACTTACTTGGAAAGGAGATTTTTCGTAATTTTTAAAGCTATGGGTTTTAATTTTTAAACCATACATTTATGAAATGTCATAAAGAAAGTCTTGTGTTTGTGAGAAATACTATTTTTTTTTCGTTTAGAGAAAGTTGGATACTGGCCAAACATTATTATTTCAGAACTCTATTCTTTTTTTCTATAATAGTTAAAACTATATCGAAGCAGGTAATAACATAGAAAACAATACACTTAAAGTTATAAATTTTTAGTAGCACTTCTGTGTTACACAACGGCAGTCGTAACAACAATAATTGATAAATAAATAATATAAAAGTACGAGTGGTTTAAGCAACTATTACGAGTAGATATGTATTACAGTTGCATCTTTCTTCGTTGGATTTTGAGCTTTCCGTGATCTTAGAGATACATTAGCTAAATGTATTTAAAAGTGTGCTCTTTTAGCCAGTTTCATTCTATGTTTAAGTAAACATAGAATGTAATCCTGTAATAACTCCGTAAGTTCAGGGTTCCTGAGAGGCTTATAAATAAAGTTATCTAATATATAAAGTTTTCTTTAAAATATTCTATTCTTCGACAAATATTCTTCTAATATAATGTCTAAGTAAGATAATTTTGTTTTGCACATGAATCTCAGTACTATTCAGTATTGAAGCCTCGAAATTATTTAAACAATACTAATCTGTTTATATCTAATTAGCGTGAGTGACGAGCACGTTCGCATTGTTAGATGCAAAGCTGTCTCAGATTCGGCACGTCCGTTAACTCTCGAATACTCTCGATGCAATGTAATTGCGCTATTTAACTTCACGAGTTACGTGCTGTTACAATGTGCCATTAGCTCGCAGCCTCGTAACAGCCGCTTGCTGTCGCCAGAGTTTGCGATTTAACTATACATCCATCCACAAACTATTGTCATAAACAGCAACCCCAAATTACGTATAGTCGGTACAGTGCACACTAGGGAATCCAATCCCGCGTGAAAATCGAGTTTGAGATTTAATATTTTTTACATAAAATTAGGGTACGTTGCCATTTATGTTACACACAAAAGTATTTATGTATGTCTAAATGTAAGTATAGAAAAATTCAAAATTAACAAACAAGAGTTTTTTAACACATATTCAAGTACATTTGTCACGAGTTCCACAGAATCTTAATCAGATCAAAACGATGTCCCGATTTTTCTTTTAAAAACTCATGCCCCAACGTGCGGGATTCCACATGAGTAATTTCTGATCCCCGCAAAAATGACACCGCGTTTGCGCGATTTGATTCTTAGTACAGACGAGACGTAGAAATGTGCTTGAGGCGTTTCGTTTCCCGAGCTTAAACGGCCACGTTAATTAAATTAGTGCCCCAGTTTAGTTTCATTTCTAAATGAAACACTAATATTAAGCTCTGCTGCGAACACATTTAATAACGCTAGGCCGTAAAAATAATATAACCTACTGGAAAACTAGGTAAGTAATTGAAATTAATACTGCGAAAGGAGATAATTTTTGATGTTTATTTTTAGATTTATCTTTTCTAGGACAAATAGAAGAATAAGCAACTGACAAAAATAATTATACATTATGTACCTACCTTCTCTGTAGGTATGCGAATTCTATTTGTCCCTGCACCTAGAAGGTAGAACGTGATAGCGGTTAGTCGCCTAAAAAAACAGGAAAGGCGACGAGCGGCGCAAATTGTTCAAAAGAAAATTTTGACCAATAGGTACCGTACCGATAAACCCTTTTTTAGTTTTATTCAAATTCGTTGCTTCAAAATTGGCCACCGAGAGCGGATCTACGTCGATATATCCCGAAAGCCGAACAACAGAACTGCGGGTCGCATTTGCAGGAGTTAGGATTTCGGCTAGATGTGAAGCGACAACACAAGATTGAGTTGAACTGTATAATTTTTTATGCTCTTAATATTTTTAGTTAGATACCTATTTGCGTAATAACTGCTGAATTCAATCACGTTTCCCTATAGTCAATATCAAATGTAACTTAAGGGTCGAAAAATCTAAGAATGACTTAACTTCCTTTAATCCTTGCTAATAGCAAGCTAGTTGAGGACAGCTGATATCGAGTCGACTAATCCACATTGTAGTAACGTTTTGAAGATTGCTGCAGGCCTTCCCGGTTTTAGGGTAAGACTCGACCTCAGCTGTGGTTTATAAAAAGGGCTGTGGTTTATAAAAGGGAAATGTTTATAAAAGTGTAGCTAGTAGGGATGTTGAATCGTGGGACAAAAGGAACGGCGCGACAGCCAGACTGTACCTACGCCACTTCCAGTGCAATCCCTAACTCCACACAAGCAGACGCAACTATGCACGTCGTTCATAGTAGGGGAGGCCGCGGATCCCCTCGCTGCCGGCACTTTTGAGTCACCACAGCCATTCCGACTTTGTAACCCGCGCCAAATTCCCGCTTTATACACTAACGGGCGATATTGTTATTCGAGAATGACCAACGCCCCAGACTTTAATCACTTTTCACTTGCTTCCAGTCCAAGCTTGTTGGAACGTTCGTGGCTTTTATTAGAAATTCCTTATAGGTTCCCTATCTAGGTACATATGTGTTAGGCAGCCTCATTGTAGGTCTTTTTAATTGAATTTTGCTGAAACTCTAGACTTCTACTATGATTTTAACATTTTTTTCTAATTGTAGAAAAAACCTTAAAAGTAGGTAAGTACTCGTATTTGTACCATTATCCTCTTGATTTACATAACAATCAAGTTAATAGTAAAAAAACGATTCTTTTATTGATAAAAAATTATTTATTAAATTAAATTCAAGATGTAATGGCCATTGACTGAGGGAAAAATACGCCGCAATTTGTTACCTGAAGAATACTAAATTAAGCATAATTTGAATAATTTTACGTGACGGCGAGCACAAATAGCTGTAATTAAAGGTGTGTTTTGCGAACTCCGCTAATACTGAAATAACAAAGGACGGAGATAAACTCAATGGGAACATTAATACAACGAGAAACTTTGTATTCCTTCTTTTCATGACTCATTTATGTACATTCAAGATATTTTGGGTATATTTGAAAAGTGACAGCCTTGTGGCTGAATTGCGGCATACCATATTCCATAAGAACGAAAGGTTGGTCGTTAATAATGACTTTGATAGAGATCTAGAAAATCTTAAATTTCTTACATAAAGCGTTATAAATTAAAATGGTAACACTAAAAATAGAAACACTAAAATAGAACCAAACACAATGCTATTATAAAATTCGTACATAATTAAACAGACCCAATAGCGCGTTATTAATATTTAACCGGATCAGCCGAAACAACAAACGACGACACGACAGCCGAATGAGATATTAACTATTGAATTGATAAATATAACAATTGAATTACATCCGCGCCGGCTCAGTCGCTAATTATTCAAAAAGTTCGTAATCCGAATACGACGTTCAAATATTAAAATTTTAATCGTTCATTTTTCAGACTGTCAGATTTTTCGAACGAAGGCAAAACGTCAATCGTATGACTGACAGCTTCTCCCTAAAGGATAGTGTGAGTAACGAGGATAATCGTTTTGCGTTGTAACTTTTTTCAAATAATTTGCAGGTAGTCGTATTTTGTCTGAGCTGATAAAATTAATTTTCTAAGCTGAAAGTGATAAGATCTAAGCTGACTTTTAATGACTATATTATTAATTATAAAATGATATAACTCGAGAGTGGTAGGATTGCTAGGATATCAGATAGGGTTGTGGCGTAGCACTGTACAAGGTTGTGAATTTATAGGAGATCTACTTATCACTCAGTGATCCATATCTTTGCATCTCTGTAATTAAAATCTCTTCTATTTATGTATCTCTATTGAGTATATTTAAATATATCACGTATCTTGTAACAGTTGTAACGCTAAAATATCATCTGCGTTTTATTATTTTTCTATACACGTAGGTACTTACCTACTAACTTATTCTGTAACTTTTTGATAATACTCGAAGATTACATTAAAAATCACTGGCCGCGGAGGTTCTATTATAATATGCCCAACTAACATTTCTTCTCAGTGTATAATTTGACCATTACTTGGACGTTATGACTGTAGCGGCGTCCAAATCCGGCGATTTGTCACTTAATAACAAGCGGTCTGTTTTACGAGTTTCTCCGTCTTTGTAATAAATTCTCGTTTCACAAAAACAAACTAGGTCTTAAACTTTATTGGTAGACTTTACTGTCAATTTTATGATAACAAATAATAATACGTTGAAAAACCAAGACATCTATGTCGTAAATTACCGGTATTATGCGACACGGCAGTTCGGATCTCAATAGTTTGGAATATTGTGCCCAAAAATTTACTATGTCTTGTTATAATAGGTACCTACTACACTAATGTCATTAGCTACTGATATGTTATAATACGTAAGTATAACAAATTTGAATGTTTGTTAGATATTAATACGTAGATACTATGAGTAGTACCCGCATAATAAAATGAATTACATACATTATCACTCAACTTACCCGAACGAGTTAATTAACAAATACCTTTATGTATAAACATCTTGCTTTGAATAGACGATAGTACGAAGAAAAACCTACGTCGGAAAACTCAATTTTGGTTTCATACTTAAACGTGAGCTTGTTGCCAAGTAGAATAATAATATATCTTCAGCAGACATAAAAGTCGAACTAATGGGTATTCTGTATAAATATCATTAATGTACCTAATAATTAGCGTGCTCACGTTAAGCTAATCGAGTGGTACTTGACAAGGGTCGGGCGAGGTCGCGGCGTGCTCGCCGGCTGCCGAACGCCGGGAAGGGCACAACTTGGGCCCATTATTCGGCCAGACGCGCTCCTACGCCTTTTAGCCCTTTGACGTGGAAAGAGCCATTAGTATTGAACGGCTTGTTGATCTCCGCTAATTACTGACCTCCACTCTAACTAGCGACCCAGCCCTAACAAAAAAAACATCAGCTAATCAATTACGCTCCCACATCTGCAGTGATAAAAATGGATTCGGCACAAATAAAAACGCTAACAAACGATAAAATCATGATTCAATATAAATTTTCAGACATGTTGAATTTAATCAGCGTCAACAGGGATCCCGAAGCAAGAGATATTCAAATAAGGAACGAACTCCATTCGCGCGCTCGAAATCAAGACAGAGCGAAATCGCCTAATAAAACTGTTGATTACGCACCGCGCAAAGATACGCTCCGTCAATCGGAATTTTATATATCCATTCGTTCGTAAACAAATATGATGGCTTTTAATTTATTATCGAGTCCGTTGGGCCCTGATCACCCGATGCCACGTAGTCAACTGGCAGTCGTTCAAATTCGTGATTCGAGTTTTATTTGAACTCTTTGTGGGAGCTCGTTTGTGCCGTGTCGACGGTACACAACCTAATGGAGATATCGTATCTGTCATATCAAGAATATATCGTTTGACAGTTTTATTGCAATCGCATGCGATGTTCAGATAAAAGGCATGATTCAAGGGTGAAGATAAGTTTAGTCTGCGGCGAGTGGGTGTCCCCTACTCTGAGTCTCGTTCGACTTATCGACCCACATTAACGAGCTCGCAACAATGTATAATTATGACTTCATACACGTCTCGTCCGTCTTGAACGTAGCATTAAGACTAAAGCTATATCCGTCAATGTGTCCAGGCTTTTAGTACTTACCCACTGTCATGTCC
The DNA here is from genome assembly GCA_018231125.1 of Spialia spio. Classification (NCBI taxonomy): domain Eukaryota; kingdom Metazoa; phylum Arthropoda; class Insecta; order Lepidoptera; family Hesperiidae; genus Spialia; species Spialia spio. The sequence goes on along the minus strand of DWBW01000445.1, from coordinate 2,980 downwards.
ATATCAAAAGGATAAGGACATACATTTTCAATTAAGCGATTAAGACTGATTTTGACACTCGAAGTGCTGCTTAGTCGATATTTTGAAATGTACAATTCATGCGATGTAAAGGAGACATTTTACGAGTAAATCTGACTCAATAAGTAACAACCCGCTTAGTTATAGGTAGGTAGGTATATTATTATCTTTCTTTTTCCGTTACAAACATGAAGTTAAGAAGAATTAAGTTCCAAACCTAAAACACTAGAAACATTTTGATTGACTGTAGGTAGGTGGGTACACTAGGTACCTAACCCAAATAAATTTCATTCGGCAAGAATTTATCATCACATATTTTTATTCATTTGACGAAGGTTCAAGGTAAATGTTTAACAATAAAAAATATTCAACTAATACGAATACTTGTATTACATACGAAAAGCCGTATTTCGTTAGTTGAGAAAATATGTGTTAAGCAAAAAATTGCATATCATGGTATTTCAAAGATGTCAGTTCAAGAATTTTGCAATCGAGTACAATAAGAGCAAAACCTTAAACCATTGTACTTCTGCTACTTTAAGAGCGTGTCCGCCGGATTTTTTCCTCAAATCTGTAACACATTGAATATTATATATGAATATCTGCACCGCATATAAAATTCGCGTAATTTTTGTAGTAAGTACAGTTACGAATATAATTCGAACTCGCTGTTAGAATCCAAATAAAAAGTCAGACGAGAGAATTCATTAACACTTTTCCTAGACAATTTTCCAAAACTAGTGCCGTCAACATCAATGTCTAACAACAGGCAATAACTCAGATCAGTCGAGCGTCAGCAGACATCCTACCTACTCGTATATAGCCTATATAACCAAGTCGCAAACAAGTAGCAAGTAAGTATGCATACGAGAATTTTAAAGCTAGTCGTAACTCAACACACATCTAAGGGAGCAACGTGGCGTGCTGTAATCGCAACCGAGCAAAAACTCTTTCGTGTTCCACTCGAATGAACTCGCTTCGTGATGCACCTTCGTCACTGTACGCGAAATCGATTAGTATTCCGATGAATTTTTCTTACCTACACTGTTATAAGTGGGTTAATTTTGGATGAAATAAAGGTTATGTAGGTAACAAAACCTTTAATCTTAACAAAGAGGTAAATACCGATAAGTATACAAAGTTACTTATTATTATGTTACTAGGTTTGAATGATTAAAAATCTCTTCTTTAGAAGATTAATACTAGACTAATACACATTTTCAAATTGAATACATTCTTACAATTAAATCCAATAAAAACCAATAACAGCAGATAAGTTTTAAGGAATTTACTTTGAAGTTATGTTATGCGTCTCTGTACAACTATCCGTTTTATATCTAGCTCCCAGTCTATTTAAAGGAAGAACCGAGAACTTCTTACAGGTACGCAAAGAAATCTCACGATATTAATCCGCCTTTCAATTTCTTTGTCCAGTAAACTGTACAATTATACATCATCACATCCACTTGATACGATAAATGGCATCTGCGGGATGTGGTGCGTTTATTATTTATCTGATGCACCGCGAGGAGTGTCACATTGAATGATACGAGTTGCGCCGGCGTCGAGCATGGTTCAGTGACTTACTTGTATAAAACAATTCAACAATACCTACGCATCGATTTTGAGTAATTCCTTGAAGGAAAGAGTGCCTAGCGAATGTCGGGACTCTTCTGGTATGTTACAGTTCATTAATTTAATTATAATGACCGTTTTAATTTCTTAAACGTAGATTTAACAAAGCAAATTCTTAACTTGCTATGTTAAAATTTTTTAGGCTATTAAAAGCGTAGCACAATGTAAAAAAGTTCACGTTGTAAATAACACAAAAAAGTGCGATATTGCAACAAGTTAGAAAATTGTAGCACTATTCTACAAGTAACTATTTGATAGCTAGATACATAGCACACCAATATGCCTACCTATTAAAGCAATCGTACGTCGGAATCTCTAATTACAACACTATTATCGCTGCACCGTCAACATTGTTTACTTAATTGGTTTACCTTCCACTTGACCATATAAACTAATTAGCTAAATTTCTACGCCAAGTGATGCTGCGACGATAATAAACCATAACATTAGTTAGTTTGTATGCTATACGTAAGTAACTAGGTACTAAACAGCCTAATAGCTAAAACTTTAAAGAGTAAATGAGGGTTCTATAAAATAATAGAATTACTTTATTGCGCAAGCAAAAGTGATCGGTAACAACCTGTTATAAACACCTAGTTAGGAGAATGTGGTGCATAAAATAATTATTAAGAACGAATATTACGCAATTATTTGATTAGGTGAGTATTGCTTCGTCCGCTTGGAAGAAGTGTAAAAAGAGAAAAGGCTAGTGGAGGTAATAAGCCTCATATTTTGTTTTCAATATGCTACTTACTATGAAGCTGATTCTCAAAACTCAGAAATTAATGGACATTAAGAAATATCGTGGTTGTCGATACATAATTTGTTGAAATCTTATAATAAGGCAAAATTCCAGACGAAAGTTTTCCAACCATAAGTCACGTTTCATCGGCTGCTGCCAGTAACAAGCCTCCACCTTCCAAAGCTACTTAGGAATAGGAATAACCTATTGTTCCATTGTTCACTGCATATGTAAAGTGAAGCATTAAATTTTGCAGTGATATTTCGTATCAGTTAATCTACACTACACCTCCAAAGAAGGTGCTCAAAATTTATGTTCAGTAATCGTATCTATTACAAAACCTTTTTGTGTTTCTAGGCAGGTTATACACCCTTTTAAGTTAGGATGGTACGCAAAACTTTTCGCGTGTCTAAAAACCCAACATGTATTTACACAAAGCAAACAAGACCCGTGGAAAAACTGCTTTATAAGAGCTAACGTCCTGTCACTCCTGTCATTCATCACACACACACACACACACACACACACACACACACACACACACACACACACACACACACACACACACACACACACACACACACA
>DWBW01000444.1:0-10261 GCA_018231125.1 Spialia spio | reverse complement strand
CACATTGCAAAGACATAGAATTAATTCAAACCTTCATTTCAGTTCCTTACTGAATTTTGAATTAATTTAAAATGTTTGGATTAATTCTGTACAAACTGTTATTCTTAATATAGGTACATACTTAACAAACTCACTTATTTCAAAAGAATCATATAATAATACGTAATATCAATTCAAAATAACTGCTAATTGAGTAAAATTAAAAACTGTATACCTACTTAATGACTATCAAAAATTATTAAGTCAAATTGGCAAATATTGCTTTTGAGCGAAGTTCTATTTTTAATAAGTAGAATGTCCTTTTAACTAATCCTAATTACATAAGCAGTTTAACTATACATTAACAATGGAATTTCCTTTTTTTAGCAAACATAATAATGTTTACGTGTTGGTGAATAATTAATTTATAATAAACTTTCGCCAATGCGAGATCAATTTAAATATAAATAGATTTGTCATGTCTATCTATTTATCTGTCTGTCCGTCCGTATGTACATTTAACAAGGGAATTTAAATTTTTTGTTGGTGTATAATTTATAATAAATTGGTGATAGCTTATGAGAGATCAATTTTTTCTATTTAGATGACATGACATAAACGTAAATATAGCTCTATACAAACCAATGATATTAATACAAATTACAAAGTCATTTTATAATATTTTAATTTAACATCTACAAAAACACATCTTTAAATTTTAATACAGTAAATAATGAATAATTATGGCACTGACTTACACATAGGTAAGATTTCCTTACCTAAACATAAAATTTCAAATAATGGAAGACTTCCAGTAATGGAATAAGAAAATATCATTATTAATAAATTTAATGCATCTTTTACTTGCAAGGCTAGTTTTGGTTTGAACAGAGCTTTAATTTTATATTAAAAAAACCAAAGATGCGTGTGTACTTCCATGGAGGTATTGAAGATTAAGACATTAATTATAAATTAAAACCAAGTGTCAAATACAAATGTGTGATGTATATGTTTTCAAACATTATGTACATTATGGCACGCTTCAACCAGCATAACATTCAACAAGCATTCTTTGAACCATGTAAGAGTACCTATTAGCACCATTATTACTTTAATCAATCCAAAATATTTTGGCAGTGATTACAATCAAACTAAGCCCCACATGCACGAAATGTATGCTTGCTGGTAACTTGTTCTTACAATTTAAACTCTAATCTATTGATATGCAATTTACCAAAGCGGTAGGTATTCATACCACAGAAAAAAAACAAAAGCATACATGTGAGGCTTCCCCCTACGCTCTTAAAGTCTAAGATAAACATTATAATCACAGCCACATTAGGAACTAAGTTTAATGAAACCAAAGTACGTGTATCCCGGGCGCAGCCAGAGGGTCCTATTCTGTTCTCGCTGGGCTAAGTTGACCACGTCACCTTTGTACAGACGGGCGACCGTTTGAACCGAGCAGGATATCTGCGACTTGTCCAAGGGGCGGCTGCTGGAGTCGTCGCCAGTGGCGCAGGTGGACAGCAGCCGAGGCTCTTGGGGGGCTTGCCGCGCCCACACGAAGAAACAGTTTGGCGCGTGTGTTAGGTACACCACCTGGAAAGTTGTGCTTTTTATAAATGTTGGTTTGATTTAGTACTGTTGTTTGGTCAGCTACTTCAATCTAAGACCAATCAAAAATTATCGGGAATCAGGATACCATCAAATTATTGTAACTGACTTGTAGGGCTTTAAAATAACTAAGTAGACCTATTGTTAGTAATATTAATACTCACTTGTGCGTAAATCAAATAAGTCCCACTTTCCTTGATGGTGACGTAGTTAGTGTGTAATTCTATTTGCGCCTCACTGTTCTTCGACGATATCTCGCTGTCACGCACCCAGGGACCAATAATGCCTAAAACAACATACAACATATATTATGTAATTTTAATCAAAAGTTAATGCGATAATAGCAGTGTTTCGCAGTGTTTTTTAGGTCAAAAGTCTAGCCTCTAAGATATAGATTGACAACGCTTCAACTTAACTGTTGCTTAATTTTTATTAATTTGTTTGATTTTTAATTAATTTTTCCGTGAACATAACGTTATATTTTAACATTGTTTAATAAAAGGCATACTGGTCGCAAAGCAATTCACATAAAATCGCATTGCGAGCATTTATTGTAGATCATGATAAGTTAAAATTAGGCACGAATATTTGTTCAGTGTCTGGGTTAACCATATAAGCTTTAAGTGTGGAAAGTTTTATAATCCTCAATTACGCGTAAGTGTCTTAAAAGGGGATGCAAAGTTTTCGCTTCACGTAAGATAAATGCAATCAAGGAAGATAAATGCAATCAAGATATCACGTCAGAAAACACAACTCATTCTGATAACAATCCATTTATATAGTTCAGTAAACATTTGTTAATTGTCATTGCTTCTGAACAGTAGGTACTCTGTTTTCGTAATGAGTTTCGACAATAAAGTAGTTCTTATAACCGGAGCCAGTTCAGGCATTGGGGCTGCTGCCGCAGTACTATTCGCAAAAGAAGGTGCAAATGTCGTTATTGGGGGACGAAATGAGGCTAAACTTAAAACTGTATCCGAGAATTGTGCAAAAAATGGTAAGAAACCTCTTATCGTAAAAGCTGATATATCTAATGACAGTGAAGCTTCTGCAATGATGAAGAAAGCTTTGGATACTTTTGGAAAACTCGATGTTTTGGTAAACAACGCTGGCTTCGCTAAATCTGGGTCCGTGTTAGACGGAAATATCATGGAATCATACGATGCTGTAATGGCTGTCAATGTTAGAGCTCAGATTTACATAACTACGTTAGCGGTACCTCATCTGGTTAAGACGAAGGGGTGTATTGTTAACATTTCAAGCATTGCAGCTTCTTCCGTTCCAATTATGCCAGAATTCACATCTTATTATGTCTCCAAAGCTGCATTAAATCAGTTTTCTAGAGCAGTAGCATTAGAACTAGCGCCTCTTGGTGTGAGAATTAACACAATTAGCCCTGGACCAGTGAAGACAGACTTTATGGAGAACTCTCAAGTTTCTTTCTCCATAGAACAAATTAAAACACCATTGGGTCGAGTATCAGAACCTGAGGAAGTTGCAGACCTTATTTTGTTCATAGCAAGTGATAAAGGTGAAGCCATTACTGGCAGTGATTTTATAATCGATAATGGTTTGTTGCTTAAACATTGATAGTTATGGTTAAAAAATTAAATATTTACGTTCACTCATAAAAATCTACTTTTAAATGAAAATCTTTAAATTGAAAGTAATTTCACCAAGTTTTGTAATTTTTTAATACTTACGTCCTTTATGGACATTTCTGGACGATTCCAAAAAAAATATTTGTTAATTCTCTTTTGGATGAGAGATCCTTTGTAATGGAATTAAATGCGACAAAACAAGCAATACCCTATTTTTAGATTTCTAAATGTGCTTAAATTAAGATCATTTGTGGCACAACATGTGTTTTTTTGCTTGCTGTTGCATTATTAAGCCTATTTAGTTAACAACAGAGCTCATTTTGGAATGCCAATAAAATAGCCATGGTCTATATTACTAAGGATAAGTTTGTCAGACACTATATAACTACTCATTGTCTAATGATAATATTATCAATACTACACTTAATTTAATTAATTATGTATTTATTTAAGTTGTAACCTATTGACTCCAGTACTTGTACTATTATTTATTCTGTGAATCAAGTGCAGTTTATAAACTGATAAATGTTTATACCTTACTATGTATTATTATTACATAGGAAACATTCAAAATTATTTTGTAATAAAAACTGAATATTCATACTGACTTCCCATGATAAAAATAGAACGATATGAATTCATAAAATGGAGGCAGATGCTTCTGCATCAAAATGTATATACACAAAAAGAAAAATATAATTATATTCAGCCAGTAATTAAAACTTGTTAAAAAGAAAGTAAACTACTAATTTAAACAGTTGGTGTTGTATAACAGGCTATGAAACAATATTTATTGTCTGTCTACTGTAGGCTCAGTACTGAACATTCATTCATTAATAAAGGCAATGGCATTTAAAAAAGGAATTGCATAGTGCTGTCTGGCTGGCTAATTGCTATAAGTGTTGGATTAATCGCTTATCAGAACAACCATATATGTTCACTAATAGTTATAGGAATCTATGTCGATTACTGTATACTCAGACCTTCTTTAAGTTGTCTTTAATAAAATTTTGACTCTATTACAAGACAATAGAGTTCATTGTTTATGTAAGGAGGAGAGCTTGAATCATTCTAAATAAAAACAATGCAAATATGTAGGCCCGTGGTACAAACATCCTGCAGTACACATAAATTATCATTTTAATCACATCATACTTCTTTATTGTTCACACATTGTGTATGAAACAGTCTTAAGTCACTTGATATTATCGTGACCTTTAAGGCTATCATAATAAGAGTTAGCTTCATAAAATGGATTTTTCTCCGTAGCAATAACAGACTAAGTTAAACATGACTACCTCTGAATAGGATTTTCTCAATTATTTCATTCATGTTATAGGTAGAATGGTAATAGATATAATTGAATATAAAGCTTACCTTGTGAGCCCATGTTAGTCTCTCTCATAGCACCATTAAAATGAATGACTAGCGTCTCTGAAATAAAAACCAAAAAAATATTATTAATAAAGTACCTATATTACAGTTGCAAAAAGAAGTAGGTAAGTTCTTTAGCAAGGATAATAACTGAGTAATAAATATATAATTAACAATTGTATGTATTATACCTTTTTGAAACCCAGCCAGCTCATAAACTGGTACTTGATTCTGACTAGGATTCTTTTTCCTGGAATCTACAAGCAACATGTCCTCCCCTAGATCTTCAACATAGTACTTTCTGGTATGAGGGGAGATGTCATCTTTACTGCCAAACTCCATACGAGCCTCTCTGGCTTCAGGGCCTTTAATCTGAGGCCTTAAATGTGACACTAAGGGGCTCTGTACTGCCTTGTCCTGATTCACAACTGAATCTCTTATGTTTTGGATAAGCAACTGCTCCTTCAAGGCATCCAACTGTTTCCTCATACATATCATCTCATTCCAGTAATAGAATGCGATCCAACAGCAAACCAACATACAAAGTATGCTAAGCAAAAAGTTCAATATGAACAAAAGTTTTATTTTCTTGGAAGACGCGATCGAGAACGTCGTATTTATGTGAACACCGACGTCCGCTGGTTTCTCTATAAGGGAAAAAAATTAACACTTAGATAATGTTCATTCATCAAATTATTTAAAAAAGCATTTTTTTAAACGTAGGTATTCTTAGGAACTGAAAGTCACCTGTCTTCAGATGAATGACAGTCCCGTCGTTTACTTTTGGATTTTTACCAGTGTTCAAAAAAATGTTCGCCGCACCTGACGAATTAAGTGGGACCCCCTCACTTATATTTACTTTTCTTTCGCCGTCCATCGTAAATATTATGATTTGTAACGAGTACTACCGTTCACACAATCATTAGCGTAGGCGTCGCCGACCCCAAACAAAGGAAGTTAAGCTTAAAAGTTCGCACACACCGCACGATAACCGCGGGTTGATAAGAAAAAATCGCAACACATTCTATTAGAACAAAAATAAGTTCAAGTTAATAAATTATTAATTCATGGCGTACACAAACACTGCAACTTTATAACTTCGGTTTAGTTTAAACTTTCGTTTCAATGTCTCGCTAAAAACTAGTCCGTCCGCCGCACCAAAACAAACAAAAAGTAAATAACACAAGAGCAAAACTTTTAATTCGTCCGTTCGTCTGATGGTTGGCATTGGAGATTGGAGCGCGCGCGCGCGATTGACCGCTACCGTCGCGGCGCCAAATTCAAACTGCCGCGAGACTCGCCCGCGGCGGCGTGCGCGAGTTGCACAGAGAAGATTGGAATTTGGAATGTGACCACAGCAAAGCAAACCGTTGCGTTTGTATGCGAACTATGTAACTCGCCAGTGAGTTGAATTGAGACAGCAACAAGAGCACTGAGATTTAGGCTTGGAGCTCCGGAGGACACTTTCACGTTAATGAAGCTTTACGCCTTGCGTATCGCATTATTATAATCGATCAACGTTTAAATTAAGGAATTATGCTATTTCAGCAATTTTAAGTTGACTCATTTATGATTATGCCCTTTAATTTAACTTGAACTCAAACCTCATCAAAATAATTACCTAATAAGCCACGATAAATATAGGTATATGGACAGACACACGTAGATGGTTAATTGAATAAAATTGTGCATTTGAAATAAATGTAGGTAGGTATTAACTTTAATTGTCGAAATAAAATAAATATGACTGGAAATGGAAGCTCGAATTTTTTTATTGAGGATTTCAAGTAAGTACGTACCTAGTTAGTGTGATAGTGGTAAATACATACATACAGTATGCCTCAGGTACAAATAGCGCCCAAGAAAGCAATTCTCAAAAGTTCTTATCTTGGCTCAGGTAATTACATCGAACTAACAGGTGTTATTGTAAAAGGAAGCGTGGCAATTTTTCAAACAATACCTACATAGGTAGGTACCCTTCTAAGATTCATTGTGGTTGTGCCCAGCTGGTAACAAACTTAAGCTTCAGCATCGTAAAATGCACCTACCACCAGCATCTACCTACCCACTTATGGTCTGTTCATAAAATAACTTACGTTTTCCTTCCTTTAAGTAAATGTTGTCCTTACAGTATTTTCTATTAATCTTTCATGTATTCTTATACCTAGGTATATTACATATATTATATTACCTATATAATTTAAATAAAATTTATCAATTTCACATCATGTCACTTCTAGAATATATACAATACAATCACATAAGTAATTAAATTATATGCTTAGGTGTTCACTAATTGCCTATATTAGTAGGCGTTGAAATGCTTAGATTTTGCTTTGCCATCTATAGCAAAACTCAAAACATTTCTTGAATTTTCTTGTGTTCATACTTCGTCATAATATTATACTCTTCATACATATAAGAACATTTGATAAGTATAACTAAACAACCGAATCCCGCTTGCCAAATATAGATTGAACGCGCAACGCGGAATGCCTCACAGGCTCACATGTGAGCTAACATTTTGATGATTTAGTATGCTTGCCATAGCTGCATAGTTGCCACTTGCCATGCTGAGTATATATATCTAAAAAAAAATAAGGAATATCTGGATTTGGAATGAGACTAGTGATTTTTTTTGCGACCCTTCCAAAAGTCCCAAAAGTTACCTACGCATAAATAAAATTGGTATAGTGCTACAAATTAGGTATATAGGTACCTACTTAATATACTTTTTCACGTATTGTGTAGCCATAACTACCTACTTACATTTATTATAATAGTAAATTACAATCTTGGTCTATCCAAAAATAGAATTCTAAATTGATTTATCGTTCTAGGTCCTATCGATTTCACTGGTTACAATTGGCTTTTAGGTGCTTAGGTATATCAAATAGTATCGCAGTCTAAACCTAAAATAATACCTAACGAAACTTCAAGTTAGTCAGTCGGACAAATAAGAGCAAATATGTACATATATATGGGATGGGTCGTAACTCGTAAGTTAAGTACTAAGTGCTATAGTTAGCCTACAGTTACCCACTTCCTCGGCGTCGTCGAAAATAGGAAGACTGGGTGTCTACGCGGCTACGCGCAACATTCCTTCAGTGCCCATTTCAGTGTACAGTCTACGTATGTACATACCTACTACTACCTACGTACAGACAGAGCTCGGATTAGCAATGAGAACTGCTTTTATTAATAACTAATACATAACAATAACATAGTAATTATGAATATCATAGGATAGGACGTTAAAACAGGTTTACTAGGAATATATAGGTAGGTTAAAATAATTTTTGAAGTAGGTAATTAAAGAATTTAGACATTATTAATTTATTACTTTCTGGTTAATTTACTTAATTAGCGTTGTCACTCTAAAATACTTTATCTTAAAAGTAAATAAATACATATCTGTTGTTTCATATGCCTTCAAAATTTGACTTTATAAAAAAACTAGTTTTGCGCGCACATCTGGCTTCATGCGGTTTTAACAAGTAAGCTGATATCGTGTGGAGACAGGCAGATCATTTTTATGGGACGCACCATATTATTATGTGAAATATGTGCACTTGAGTTAGAATTATCTATGTACTCTACTTGTTCTTTTTAATACGTTGCTTTTTCTTTACTATCGACTCATCTGACCTTTACACAGTTAATCATCGTATACCTAATTAATAATTTAGGGTACAAAAATTGCAATGTTTAATACTTGGAACGATTGATGACATGACGCGAGTCTTGTATTGCGGGAAACGTGAAAACAAGAAAGAAATTAGAGCTCTATGAATGAATCACTAACGTAGGACACCCGCGTGTACAACGGCTGAATCACGCGAGCGGAATAAAAAATGCAATACATATGTGCATTTTTAAATAATAAGCGAGCACAGATATTATAATACTAATACTAGTATAAGCGAGTTAACTTATTTGTTTTTTATTAGCTCATGTCCGCGACTTCCGTGTAGTATGTATAAATAACTTGAGAATTTCGGGGATTCACCGAAGTAAAATGTACCTGCTTACATATTCTAAGAAGTATGTTAAGTTATTAAAGTTAACTTATTTATCAGTCATTGAGTGCTTGTTACAAAAGTTCAAAGTTCCATATCACTTGTTATTATTATTTTAACAACATGAGTGAAATCCTTTTAGTTTCAGACATAAACAGTGTGGGTGTATATAAAAATATGTACATTTTTCTTTAGAAATTTAGCATTTGCCTGTAAATTACTTGACCGTCAGTTCAGGAAGGGTTTTGGCATGTGAGTAACCTGAGCTGTCGTTGCCCTGGCCCACATACCGTTAGGTGTTTGCATGTAGGTCATTCTGACACGATATCACAAAGAAACTCTTACGCGTGCTCTGACTCATGTCATACGTCGGAAGGCGTATACGCTTGGCCTGTAAGTCTGGAGTACAAAGTCAATGTATGTTTATAATCTAGTTATTATCTACTATGTACTAAGATTATTATTATTTGTAACTAATACACATTGTTTACTTTGAGCTGTCCTATGAAAAAGATATCAGATCTTATGTAGAGCCAAGCTTACTAAACTTACTTATTAAAGTTTTTTAGTTTACTGTGTAAACTTTCAAGTCCTAATTCATAAAATTGGTGAAAGTCCCATTTTAGGGGATGTGGGACGAAAGTTATAAGTTTATGAATTTTTTTGTTGGTTGTAGACTAAACTAAGATTACAATATCCAACTTTCTAGCACTTCAGGAAGTAGCTAAACATTTTGATGATCATCAGTGTGTCAATGACGAAATCGGTGTGAAATTTTAGATATCAATAAAATCTAAGGTATTAAAGTTATTAAATTGAGACTTTGTATGTTTAATGAGCCTTTTATTGACACCATATCCTGAGAATATGAAGAATATGAAGGAAGGAATAATAATATAGATACCTAGTATGATGTTATCACTTATTATCACTGTAATTAAACTGCAATGTTTGATTTTATACTTGGTCTACTTTGCTACATCTTCAAGTACATCCTCAATAGGTACCTATATTTTTAAGTACCTACTTTATCACATAATAGTACCTAAAGTGTGAAGTGTCTTGTGCCACTTGTATTTTATTTTAAAGCATTATAACATAATGTTACTTATATTATTTAGCTTAAAAGTACATACGTGTTAATATACCTATGTATTAAGTACAGTGTGTATAGAGATATACAGATAATAAAATGCCACTTATTAGTTATTACACAAGTATTTCTATAAAAAAACAATCAATAACAAGCGCGAATAATCCTTAGATCCTTATGCAATGCGATTCTCCCGTAAGTTCTGTGTGATTGACTCCAGAAAACGTAATGTACAGAGGTGCACGCACCCTGCGGATTCTGTTTGGCTTGCAAATTTTCGTGGAAAGGTCATACACCTGTCCATGTCCATGTGTTTTATGTAACTCACTGATTCACGAAATTTTCATAAGGGTTTACAAAAGAATAATTATTTTTACGTTACCTACAAATGCTACAACTATAATAGAGAAGTAGAGTGGAGTATTGTACTCGTAGAGTGAATTGTACAGCAATTATTGGCATATTCTCTTTAACATTATGCTTTGAAATAATGCAAAGAAAGATGTTTCATCTCAATCAAAATATTATAGTACTTATGACTTAAATCTTACTTTAACGCCATTTTCCATTGACATACC
>DWBW01000443.1:0-10262 GCA_018231125.1 Spialia spio | reverse complement strand
CGGACAGTGAAGTCTCAACAATAGGGTCTCGTTTTTTACCCTTTGGGTACGAAACCATAATAAATGTTAGAGTGTACATACATTTAGTTTTCTTTAACACGATTAATTTTATTAGCTTCATGTTTTTAAGCAACAGAATATTTTTCTGATTTTTTGTCTCTATTATTTTTAATTTAAAAATTAAATATTAAGCAAGTACGATTATGTACCGTAGGTAATTACTGTAAATAATAGACAAAAGATACGTCGCCTTATATTATAATTTCATGACTTTTATGATAAAATCACTCTATAAAGTATTTAAAGGGTCTCTAACGTAAAAATATCTTTTATCCACTAAACAGCGGGTAATCTCTGACATAGACAAATAGACTAAAGGCAAGTATTAAGGTATCAGGGTATAGTGGTCATCGAACACAAATAGAAAAGGGAATAATAGGGTAGCCCTAAAATACGTAAAGTTGAGTGGAGTTGTGAACCGCCACGGTTCTTTGATCAAAGGACATCGCGTGGAATACAAATTAATTCATCAAAAGGTAACTAACTACCTACATGGGAGCTCGGAACTTGCGTGTGTGTCTGTTTAATGTCTGGCGGCCATTAAGGTTTGGTTACGGAGACATTACATTCATTCGATTTCCTAAAAACGTATACGTAGGTAAGGTACATATTTTATTGGGCATGCAAGGGTGAGCCAAGGTTGTTAAAGAACTATGTGATTCCTTTCTAATAGCTTTACAAATTAATATTAACTCAAGGATGTATTTTATAAAAATATTTTACAATCAATCAAATCGATCAAAGAACAATAATATGTCTATCCGGAGAATTTAATTTACAATAACAGTTTATATAAAACGATATTCAACTTTACGTTCATAATATTTTAACGGTAATAAACTTAATATTTAGTAATAACAAACGTTACTAAATAATACTAAAAAGCAATTCCAATACTTCTAGTCAATATACGTATGTCCATTCTGACATTATACGAGTACCTACGATCGGATATTCGATCCTAAAATTACAATAGGATCCTTATCTCATACCAATTGATCCCAGATATTAGGGAGTCGAACTAAATCTAATAACAAGGTTCATAGCGTATCTACACGTGTCTAGAATTTATGAGGTTAAACCGGCGTGAGATATTTTAACCGAATTATTAGGACATTTTGATACGAATTTAGAGCTACGTTTCACCTTGTAGAGTTTGACATACTCGTAGTTAGAATGTAAAATAAGAGAAAGGTATTTTTTTTTATTATATAGGCATTATTTAGATAATTTCGTTAAAACTACTGAATCAGTGATTATTTTATATACGCAAAATTAAATGTGGTAAACACTAACTGATTTTCTGCATACAATTAAAACGTCTTATCGCAAATAATTCGCTATTAAGTTGCATTTACGTCGCAGCTAATTATTTCCATTTACTTACGTCTTTTACTATGTTTACTGCAAAGTGTTGAATATTTAAATTATTCCATTGTACGAGGTTGAAATCAAATGTCTAAACAAGCATCACATAGCCTCAGAGGGCGCGGTGAGCACGCTCAAAGAGCAATGCATTCAAATGGGCAGCATCGAGCGAGCAGATAATCGCTGCGATCCGTGCAGAAATATTATGTTCAATGCTAATACGCAATAGCACCGGATAACCGTGAAACTATAAGAGAGAACGAGAGGAAACAGGGACAGAGAGAAAAAGAGAAGATAACAAGCAGTGCTCTTATGCTCTTGTAGCAGGAAAACAAATATTACAAAATTTGTTGGAATTAAGTTCAATGCCAATACGCAATAGAACCGGATAACCGTGAAACTATAAGAGAGAAAGAGAGGAAGCAGGGAGAGAGAGAAAAAGAGACGAAAACAAGCAATGCTCTTATGCTGTTGTAGGAAAACAAGTATTACAGAATTGGTTGGAAATATGTGACTTTTAAGTGTGACTATATGTGACTTACCATTCAGCAAATTACAATTGAGTTATATATGCATATATAAGCTTATGCGGGCTACACGAAAATGACTGTCAGGTACTTTTTTTGTAAGTATGTGAATCTCTGCCGTACTCTGTTGCACTCTGCCGTACTCCGCTGCACTCTGCCGTACTCTGCTGCACCGTGCCGTACTCTGCTGTACTCTACCGCACTCTGCCTCATGTGTATTGTGGTACACATGTGCGTCGATAAAAATGGGTACAATAATTACTTCGTGAACGCCACTGGCGACTACTTAATTAACTTTAAATGCGTGATACAGCGAACTAAGATACCACCAATCGAATAGTTCATTAGCCTGTTAATGCAAGTATTTCACTATAAGCTTTTGATTCTCATATCTGGCTATACAGCTGTTAACTAATAACTATTCTGCAAAAAACCGTTTTTAATCTAATCACGGTAACAGTAAAGCGGGAAGAAACAGACAGACATACAGACAGACAGGCAACCAGACTCAGAGACCGACAGACAAACAAATATTCTAAAAAAGTCTCATAACGTGTTATATTTACGTACTTATGGATAGCATAGAAAGGCATTCTTACTTTTTTTATAAAAATCTGAAAAGGCGCTAGGTATAGCGTAGAAACCTTGAAGAAGAAGCTTCAACATAAAACTGGAATTATAATGCCCAGTTACTTTACACTAAAATTCACGTAAACATTGCGCAGCTTCTTTGCATTCGGAAACAAATGATGAGCCGTATGAGGAAAAATTTTTAATTCGCCTAATGCACCAAGACTACATCTTCGCTACTTAGTTCTGCTCTCTCTTTATATATCTTCGCAATCTTCCTACGAGAAACATTCCGTCACATTGACTTTTGTATTGTGAGCAGTTTATTTTAGTTCCGTCTTGAATACGTGCCGTGGAAAGAAGAATTTCGTCACACATTTTTGATATGACACTCTCCGGATGCATATAACTTTCTCATATGCTCATAGTTTTGTTGTTGTTACACACGTTTCAAATTCTGCTGAATAGCACTGAAATTGTTCAAGAGTTTTAAGTAAGCAATCCGGGAGAACGTAAGTAATTCTTACTGAATTTGAACAAAGAAAACATAACAACAGCGATTTGTAAGATGCTTAATCAGACTTAATGATAACTTTGATTTTCATCTCCCGCTCGACGAAACGAGAAACTTAATGAAAAGTCAAGCAAACTCAGTCGAATACAAATTTAAACATTAGTATGCAAGAGTAAAGTTTTTATTTAATATAACTTGCAATGCTTATTCTGCGTTTGTCTTTTTCAAATCAGCTACTAAGACTATATAACGTTTAATAGCGTTAAGTAAAGCAAATTAATAGGTTACGTTTTAGTGTGAATCGGTTTGTTTAGGTTTTATTATGACCCATCAAAAACAGAAATGTAAAATAAGAGCCAAGATCAATGTAATAATATGCCTAGATTACTGACTACAACGACGAAATAAGTGAATTTCGACCACCAAGCGATCACTAGTCCAACTTAATAGGTAAATCAAGCAACTATATTATTCCGGTTGAACAAAATATTTGCATACAAAAATGTATTCCGATAAAATAATGTCTGAAAGTACTAGTAAGTCCGTCGCATTTCGGATGATGTAATAATTTCTGCAAACTTAACTGAATTCGGGGCATGCAAAATGTTTCGCTTTGGTATAATTTATAATAGAATGACTGGCGGTCGTATGTCTGTCAACTTAGCGAGCAAGTTAGTTCCATAGTCACCTACATTGAGTGTTTTCTGACCCCTTAATATATTATATTATATTAATATGTATGATATTGTAAGTAGATAACAAATACGTGATATTTCGCATACCTAAACAACAGGAATTTTGATAGTAAGCGAATGTGAACTTAAACTAACACAGAGCATGAAAATTATGAAACACTAATTAGCTATAGGATTAAAGTTCTGCTGCATTATTTCTTTAAACCTTAGGAATTTTGGATTTTTTTTACAAAGGTTTCATTATTCCTTGGAATTACATAGATCGATACTCGTAATAGATTTCTAAAGCAACATAAAAAACATTGCTAAGCATTATTGTCTAAATATACAACAATATATAGAAACAAATGGGTGTCGAGACGGGCAATTACAACCATACAAGGGGTCGGAATTCGTATAGGTAGACAGTTCATATAACGTGCACCGTACTTCGTACCGCAGGAGTCTAACGAGTGCAATATCACCTAACTACACTCTGTAGAAGCACCCCTTCTGTTTTAAACTAGAATCCATTTCACGACTACAAACTCCACAAATGTGCATTTTACCGAGCGGAGCGCACCGCAAAGTTAAGTTTTACCACTTGCCATAATTACCAATAAACCATGCTCGTAGACGACGATGCCAACGTCACTCGTATTATTTATTTAGAGTTCGCCACCCTGACATCGCGTCACTGCTGACGGTTTAGTGTGATTATCTTTAATTAAAAAGTTGTTTCAGGCGTCCTCAAAATTTCAACTTATTAAAAGAAATTGCTCGAGCCTCGCAAAGTGGTAACTTAGTTGTCGTAATTAGATTAAAACCGGTTAGGGAGTCAACTAGAATATTGGAAGGATTTTTTATCGTGACTGGATTGTTAATTCAAGAAATTTCATCTCATTCTCATTGTTCCGCCGCTCCGGAATGGCTTTAACGCATAGTGTTCTCAACGAATATTGACAGATATGATCACTTCTTGATTGGAGATCGGCCAACAAGCATCTAGATTTTCTGTACGATTTGTAACACGATACTATTTTAGCTTCCGTTCAAAATAGATATGCCATTTTAGAGTGTGGCGTCTTTCTCGTATTCGACATGCGTCTGCGATATTTATGACTACCTACTATCATCCGCATTACTCAACAACAATATTCGAATTCAATTTAAAGTAGGTAAGTGTATGTGCCTGCGTATGTAATGTATTTGTGTGTTATAACGTAGACGAGTGTAAACTTTTCTTACATTACAACTTCATACGTAAACAATGGAGCTAAAAGGGAAATATAACGTGATTAGAATTCCATGCTTTACTTAAGTTTCATAATTCAAGATTTTAAAAGCATCTTGGAAAAGAGAACCAGTGGAATTAAATCGCTTTTTCTTATACCTGTGGCTTTAAAAATGAAGCAAGAAAAAGACATCATAAGAGTAACATAGAAGAAAACAATAACAAAATGAGAAGCAAAGTTCAGAAAAATTCCCTTGATTCCTATTGAACTGTTTAATTCTAGTTGGATGTTAAGCAAAGCAACGATAGGTACGTACAATGATACGTCTGTGAAAATTGTGGGAGCGCTGAATGCAAGCCGGATGGGCACCGACGCCACTCGCTGTATGATTCCTTTTATTTATTTTAATCAAATGTGCCACTCGTTGTTTTGATGCGGTGAGGTTTGCACTGGCGGCAGTTTCGCGTGCTCCATATTCGCCCATGAATTCCGGTGTACGAAACTGCGGGCAGATGAATGTTTTAACATTTTACATATCCGACGAATGAATTCGTTCTCGCAGTGGACGTTTTTTCATTTTATTCAGTTATTTGATACGTTTATGTTTGCGTTGCTATAACGTGTTCCGATGTCCCTCGTTGGGCATCGCGGTTGGGAATTCGTGTGGAATAATAAATATTTCCAAAACGCGGTTGTTGCACTTCCCGAATAAATTTTGTCTATCTTAGATACTGAATTAAATACCTACTGGGGAAACTTTTAATTGGAAGAAGGTAAGCATATGCTAGCAGTTCTCAAGTATACTGCAACAAATTCTGATACTTGGCTGGGTTTGCGACTCTAACTACGAGGGCCGTATTTCGTAGTATATTCGCTACAACTACAAATTTTCTTGTTAGTGTCGTGAAAATATCTGTGAATATTTTATGATTTTGTGCCCGTCTGGTACCCACTGACTTCCTTACATACAAAATATTTGGATATATTTACATAAATGTTGAAAATCGTGAACATTTCAACGTGGAGTAAGTTTGTACACTCGACAAGTCGGGGATACGTAGACCGCGTAGGGGTATATTGAAAAGTCTTGTAGGTCGTGTTTCTTTTATCTAATTGATTGAGCGGTGCTTTGTGAGGGGCTATGCGTGAGCTCTGCGGTCCGATTGTGCAGAGCAATCAATGGTTATGAGTCGAGAGCATCTGCACAGCTGGGGGTGTGAGGGGTCGAGGGTACGGGTCGGGGGACGAGGTACAGGGGCTGGGGGACAGTAATCATTTAAAAATGGCGCGCATTCACTGTAAAACGCATATCTGCGATTGCCGCTTACGTCCTACAATCAGATCGTCCTCTCTCATATCGACTTTTTCCACTTCGTTTATTGCACTCGGTTCGGGAATAGTTTTTGTTTCTACCGTACTAATCAACGCCTGTACGTAGCCATTCGAGTGAGATTTTTCCATTTTGAAATTCTCAATAAAATGTTCGCGTGTCGACACTCACATGCGTATCGCAAATTGGTCGAAATTGTTTTTTATTAGCGTGATATCGTAGCTGAATCACGTTTAGGAATGTGACTGTTGCTTATATTTCAAGGCGTTTGTATTAGTTCTATATTTATAAAGATTTTCGATTAAAAATATAGAATACACATAAACCTAGACATAGACTTACATGACAAGTGAATCTTGAATAGGTCGAAAGCTGACGCAGACACCAAAATGTATTCATGAAATCTGTAGGTAGGTAACTTCGTATCGTATAACCAAGTCTGTTTTTTTATTTCTATTTCAAAACAAAATTTAAACCTGTTAGCATTTAGATAAACATCACGTAGCTATACCTCACTACACCATAGCCGCAATAATTAATATCTATCAAACAATTACGTTGATTTGTCCCCCCTCGGCGACAATTCCGCTCATTCTGCGAATGATTCCGTCGGCGGTTGTGGCTATGCGGTGCAAATATCGATTTACATGCCACTGTATAATTCAAAGGTTGAATAATGTATTACCTTTCATTAGCACATCGGCCAGTCCCGAAGCGTATTTGCACATAAATTCGTAACCCACACCCAGAAGGAAGCCTTACGTGTGAATGATTATCCTTTACCTACTGTGAACGCCAGATCGTGACAAAGCAATTAAATTAAAACTTTTTAAAATAAATTAACATGTTTATATTATGATTATATAATATAAAAAGATTTAGTTCTTTGTACTCTTGAATCAGTTACTTCGATAAGATTAATTGGAGTAAAATTTTCTGTTTTTCGGTGGTTTAAAAAAGTTAAAATATAATCTGTAATTTTGTATACTGTAATTTCTCCCCAAAATATTTTATTTTCTAATTCCTAAACAGGTACAAAATTAAAATGAAAAAATATCCAATGACTGTCTTAGACAATTATTATTATTACCATCTCCCGCCTCATTATTTAATAACATTATCTCGAAACACCGCAGGCGATATATTATTTCACATTGTTTCCAGAGATAATCTACATGCGTTCGAACTTTGCGAGGCCTAGTTAGATTCCTCTTTGTATAGACAACCAGGGGCGAAGTTTGTTGAATCTGAATCTATATTCCCGCTAAACAAAGCGGTACGACATTACAAGATTAGTTACACGCACCACGGAACCGTGAATTACTAAACGAGTTCAATCCCGGGGGAAAATATCACTGACAGAAACCAAGTCCAATAATTACTGGCTTAACGCACGCGTACCATTACCTCAAACGGTTCACCTCAATCGTTTTAATGTCTGTTTAATTATAATTCAACTCCGCACAATTTGCTCGCTCCTCTAAATTTCGTATCTTCGCAATCTATAGCGGAAGCATTAGTTTCGTTCGAACGCGTCTAAATATGAAGAGCATAGGACATGTACGCTGATGAAAGCATAATGAATAATCATTATGTTACATAAGAAAAAGGAAAAAAAAAAAAGAGCTGATTGACATGGGTATTTGTAGCCATTTTAAGTTTTAAATTAGAAACTTCAGCCTATACCCAGATGATGTCGAAGTGAAAGAAACAAACTACACGGCCGAATAAGCCCGAGTGAATTTTACTCTGAGCTTGTACCATAAATGAAAATTGCCAATAAATCGAACGTTATAATAAACATTAATTTTATTGTTGCCCGATAAACGCTCTCACCCGCCCCACCCTTACAGGTGTACCCTCAATGTGTTTGCAATTTCAACGACAATTATTGAGTTTCTACCAAAACCGAACCCTTTCGAGTTTCTCAAGGGGCCGGACTGTCCATTCCGTTACCGATAATACCGAATGCCAAGGATATACATTAAATAAGCCATTGTATCCGAACCCACTTCCCTTTTTTTAGGGTGGACTAAGGAATTTAATTTAAACAGCCCGAAATCTTTACGGGCCGTAAAATCGCAACGCGATGTATTTAAATTTGAATGTACTCCGTTATTAATCGAGTAAATTGCCTTACAATAAAAAGAAGCAGATATGTAAATTGCTTCCTTAAACTTGTTTAGATAAAAATAAATCTGTACGAAAATATTTAGGGACTTTATTTAATTAGGGAGTTAATTTACGTTTCTAATACTTAGGTCTATTAAGAAAATAATAATTTGTTTTATTTATTTTTTATTTTACTGATTTGTCGGCAAGATTGATAAAATATCGTACCATATTACCTATGTTTGTATATTAAGTGTTTCACCTGAACTTTGTACATACCGACAAACAAGTTGACGGACATTGCGCCATTACAGTGGCTGGCAAAAAAACCTTAAATTATCAACCAAATAATCATATTGCATAATTTATTTTTAAAAAACGAACGACACAGTTGACCTTATTGAATATTGACCTTTTCACAAATTATATACACTTACCACAAAAAACTACTGAGCTGCACAATAGAATCAAACCGATGTCTTGCCGCCCTAAATAATCTTGCAATAAAGCGACATGGATACGTCACGAACATTCCGTGCCCATTAGGCGTCGGAGAAGCAGGGACGCCTAATCAAATTGAGTCCCTGCATAATTCGCACGGGCCCACGCGTCACACCGCTTTGACCTAATGGCCGTATCAACATTAACATTGATACTAGTACCGGATACAATCAAAGGTGGAGTATTATTGCTTAGTTCTATATGTCTAACATTGGTTGCAAAGGAACTGCTGTTTTACTTATAGGTTGTTAAAAAATTTAGGTCTTTTTTTGTATGAATATTGTACCTGGTTAGATTTAAATCGTAGCGTAGCGTAAGCGTATATTTGTATTTATATTATGTTCTTAATATATTTAAAATGATAGCCCCTTAAACATAATTGTATATGTATATTGGTAACTACAATTAAGACATTATTCTACTTTCTGAATTGATACTAAATAGGTACAAACTTATAAGTAATGTTTTCCTGAGGAATAAAGTTACTCTATATGTCATTGACGTTAGTTCACTCTAGTAATAAAATAAGTAACGTTATCGGTAAAAATATAAGAAAAAAAACATAGAGAAAACTGCGAAGAATGGTTGCCAAAGAATAAAGAACCCGCAGAGCATTTGCAGCATTTAAGATCCCAAATTAAGTGCCTTACACACACACATCACGTTGTCACTAATCTCGACTCTTAGCGCAATCTCGAACGATTCCAACGAGAAAACAATACAGCCACCTTTCAAAGGCAACAAAGAGGAAATAACAAAGGAATGGACCAGTCGAATCGGTGCACGAAACGCTAAGGACTTTGTTTTATACAATGCGAACAAGCGAATATGGCCATTAACTAATGCAGTTTTGAGCGATATAATGCTTTTAGACTCTTAATTTCCAAAAAAAATATAGCTGTGAAGGTTTAATAGGACGTTAAATCTTACAATAATTCGTTGTTTATGAAACAAATTTTGTTTATTTCTGTCGTTCTAGTTTCTCTTTCCAATTAGTCGTTTTCTCTTTTACAAAACATTCGGACACTATTAGATATTTCCGTGATACCTAGTTCATTTGTTAGTTATGTTACTATTTTCTAGTTAAATATTATATGTATAGCGATGACATTATATATAATTAAAATAGAGGCAGATATGGGATAGCCAAGCTTTTACGGGACAAAAAAAAGAGTGCTGAGTCCACACTTTCTCCTTCGTGTGCCGTGTAAATACCTACTCTGTAACCTAAGTGACCAACTATCACTTGTCGTACACTTATGTTTGTGTGTGGGCTCATTTTTTTCGATTGTAATATCTCAATGATTTATAGCTTCTCGTTCCCACAGTGTGATCAGCATAATTCCTTACGACCCACAGCACATAGTCACA
>DWBW01000442.1:0-10265 GCA_018231125.1 Spialia spio | reverse complement strand
TTGTGGGGAGAGACTCAGCTCCGCAGTGAGCTATGTAGAGGGTTGTAGGCAATCAAACACTACATAGATATGAATTTGGTACTTACCAACAGCTGGCAGGAGTATGTATCACCATTATTCATTTTCACTATACTTTCTACTGTTCCTTGGCCAGATTTAGGTAGTTCGTAGTCTTGTATTTTTGCTCCATATACAACATCAACATTTTTCACATTGGAAGATTTCAATTCTATGTTGACTGCATGTAACAATACATCATTTTCAACAATGTATGCTACATCATCATCTAGAATGTCTGCACTGCTAAATGTTATCATTGCATCTGAAGATGCATCTGATACCTGGAATTAATTGTTACAATTAATATTGCTTTCAAGTTCTTGATATTTTAGTTTGAAACTTTTAAGTAGGTAACACATATAATATCAACTTTAAAGAACAAAAAAGTAGGGGAACTAAAGGTTAATTTAGTAGACTACTCATATATTTTCATTAATATCTACTAATGATCCGAAAGCACTATTTATCTATTTATTTTCAACCAAATAAATGGATTTAAAATTTAAATTTTTATTATGATGCAAAATATAAATAGATAGTTGAGTACTACTGACAGTTCAGCATAGCTCAAGTGGCTCCTTAATGCATAAAATTTGGATTGCACTTATGTTTAGTACTCACTTGCATATGTCGGACTGGCTGTAGCCTCATTTGTTCTATATGACTCCATACATTGATTGAATTCATCAAGGACTTTGTATTTTGGTTTAAAGCTACCACCCGATTACTGTATTCTGGATTCAATTGAAATTTTTTATCTGGACTTCCCTCTAGTAACAGGACTTTAAGGTTTGACAGCAATGATCTTTTACCTAAAACAAATATTATATTGTTATATATAAAGAAACAAGTTTCAAAAGGGAATATACAAATATTCAAATTGTAAGTATTGCACAGTGAGAAAAAGGTTGCACTCAGGCATTATTAAATTAACAAGAGAAAAAATTAGCTTATCTTGAGAGCAACCTAGTCTGTCATTATAATTATTTTTGGCAACTACAGCACCACACACATACAGTGTTACAGCAGTAGAAGTACAGACATTATACTTGACAGTAACTCTTCTTCAATACCCTTAACTTTTACTCTATCTCTTACTGTAACTCAATAACTCTTATCAAAACTGGGCTTCAGTCTTCAACAGGAATCTATGAATATCTTTATCTATAAAGGCCTGAAGTGTACAGGTTAATGGCAGACTCTTGTTTATGTTCTTAAACCGTCTTGCAGGCCTCAAGAATTAGGATCGATTGCTTGCTATGACAACAAACTTTATGTTCAACATGTTCAACTTAAGTAAATAAATGAAATAAGCAAAAACTCCCATACCCAAAACACAAGCCAAAGTGCAACCAACCATGCCTCCACCGGCAATAATAACGTCGTATTTTCCTTTAAAATTGCGTTCTTCATTTTGATTTTTGCTGGAGCTAAGTTTTCGCACACTTGGCACAGTACGTAAACTTTTTATTTTTGGAATCAAAACATATGTTCTGTAGACTCCTTTGTTCAGAATCATTTTCAATACTTGCCGGCTTTTTAAAAAAAGTGGTGTTAAAAATTAATTTTAATAATCCTTAAAGGTATTTATTATTAAATGTCTGCGAAATGCGATATTTTCGAATATTCGCATAAAAGAGACAAATTTTCTTTGTCAATGTCAACAATGTCAATGTCAACTAATGTCAAGTGTCAACGTTGGTATAATGACACTTTAAATTGACACTCATTGACATATGTCAATGTCATAATGACGTCATTTTGACAAAAACAATGACATTAATGATATTCGAGTTGCTATCTAGTAAAAACTCAGAACGATCAAACTTTATTTCAGACGCCACTCCACTCATAACGATTAGGTAGGTACCTACACGGTCTGCGTCCGCTTTGCCAACTTTTTCGGTTTGCCTACTTTCCTAAGAGTTAATACAATCATTCCCATTTTGGAGAATTTTTAATATTTTCATACATTAGTTACCATTTCGCCAACTTTGGTATATTTCATTGTTTTTATTCCTTTTTTGCCTACTTTTTTAAAATACCGAAGTAAACTTCTCATTTTGCCAACTATTGTACATTTACGATAAAAAGTGAAATATTAATTAGTAATTTTCATTTATTTATTAAAAAATAAAATAACGTGAATATGAAATAAGGACGATTCACAGCAGTGTAGCGAACACTGAAATCTGCCATGTAGGGGATTTCGTCTAAAATTACAATAGGTAGATAGATTCTACGAGTAGGTTAAACAGAAATAAAACTAAACAAATTATTACAAAATATTAAGAAGACGCACTTTAAACAGACCTAATAAATATTGTTCGGTGATTTTTATTACTCTTTGATCAATAAGTCGATCTTTAAGCTGTCATTTTTTTCATAGTGCAAAAATATATTATTTCTACGTACCATAAAATCATATTTAATGCACTCATCTTTCAATCCTTGAACAAAAGCAGCAACTTTATCAGCCTGAAGTCTTATATAGTTATAAAAATAACATAAATAAGTTATTTTAATAATAATAGTATTAATTAAATTATTAATAGTATTAATCTGACGGTAGGTGGTTGTTACGTACCAAATAGATGTTTTTTGTGAAAATGAAAATGAAATAATTTATTTGCGCAAATATGGGTATTACAGTGATGTTACAAAACTATTAATCCGCCATATTCGAACTCGCTGCACTATTCACCTGTTCTGAACGGAGGTGTAGCTTCCATTGCAACGTATCGTCATTAGTCACACGCTATTTAGCAGTTAGTGGTACCGATATATCAATGCGACATTTATTTTCAGATAATGGTGTTTGGATACTGACTCAGCTGTGGACTGCTGATTGCTTGCCGCGAATTGCTGGGAATGCACGCTTAATGCGGACTGGTTGAAAAGGGGAACCTACCGCTAAATGGGGCCTATAATACTGGGGCCTATAATAATGGGGCATATAATACAGATACTATTGAAATAATATTCGGGGTACCATCACCAATAAAATGTAAGAAAACATAAAGGCTAATGTTGTTAAAACAGCAAATTAATTCAAAAATCTCTCACAACTTATTTCTCGGGAAAGCTTATTAATTTGTCATCATCTCCATAATCTTGGTAATGAAAAGAAAAAAAGTATAAAGACAGGCAGCCTACCAAGATCTTCAGCACCTTCCACTCCTTCTTCAACATAATATTAGGATAAACCGTATCAGTTACATTACTTTAGCTACTTTTAGATCATTTTTATGTGCCTTATAAGGTTAGAAATGAATACTTATATATAGGAAGACTATCAAAATCCCGTGGTTGATGTAACTTATAACATTTTAATCTAAATATTCAGTTTACGTTTGCCTTGCACCAACTTGGCTTCCTGAACTAAGGTAGGTTTATATTGTCTATCTAAGCAATTTAATTCAGTACAATTTTATTGATATCAGGTATAGGTTTGCGAGGTACATAACATTAATATTATCTCACACCGTCTAAAAACCATAACTTTACTGAATTATCAGCCATTCACACAATTACTGAAGGTATTTCGCTATCCCACATTGATGTTAATACAGCCAATATATCCAATGTAATGGGCAAGTTTTCATATTAGGCGGCGTCTGCGTTATGGGCGGTTTGCATGCGACATAGTCGTCGTGATCAGTTACTTTGATCGATTTCTTTTATGACTAAACTTACTTTTATTAACAACTTTATGTACCTACGCCAATAATGTCAGGTAATTTCGTTGGGAGTCGCCGACAGCACTGAAAATTTAATGTACCTATGATTTGATGTTTGAACTTATAAAGTTTAGTGCATTTTGTATTGTAAGTTGGTGCAAAAAATATTACATAAACAGACAGGATTTATCAACACAAATGTCTTAAAAATTTTAATACAATGTTTTATCTTTTAAGTTGTTACTTAACATACATTTATAGCAGAAAATATACTTTTGTATTACCTAATGCTCGTAAAAGGTTATTACAATAATAGGTAAATATTCAACTTTAAATAAATTCTACTACCAAATTTACTCTTATTAGTACGTTACTTAGGTACTCATCTTACGAGTAAAGGTGTTGTGTTGTACATTATTAGTAAATAACATAGTTGAACGCCCACGATTAACAAATAAATTAAACATTAATTCAATACGCAAATATTCCTACAACCAATACGAACAATCCCTTTAATTCAATCATAAGCTAGATTCGATGCCAGAAACAAATACTGGTTAGTTCTGCATCTATCATATAACCGATATTAACTTACCACTCATAGCCGACTACCTCTTCATAACAATCTACTGGGAAACCAGTTAGTGCACACAACAAACCTATATTCACTACATCACAAATCAACTAGTACTTCATACACTTCATAGGTACTTCGTATAACCAACGGGCTTGTCGACTAGGGTTACTCACAGAATATTGGCATTGGTCTCGATAAATTAAATTGCATTGACCACACGATCTATATTTAGATAATGGCTAAATAATCAAAGCCACCAAACGCCCGTAGGGTGATGGGGAACCTAATAGCTACCTAATTTAAAACAGACACGTTGAATGATTGAATAGTTTTCCGGATATCCTGATGTGCGTTAGAAGTGTTATTGCATTATTACTTTCGCTTACTAATTATTACTTTTACTAAGTATACAAAAATATAACTTACCAATATTTTATAAACAATATTTGCAAAACCAGAGAGCTGACCTACAAAATTGAAGATACAAACAAACTGATTGGAGCGCCAGGTTGAAAATCAGATCAGCAAAATAAACTACAATTTACCAATAGTATCGTAAGAATCACAGCAATTGTTAGCAAACAGAGTGGTAGTTTAATAAACGTACAGAACAAAGTACGAGTATGTGTACGCTGTTAGCGTTCAAATAAAGAAAAGAGCAAAGCCCTTGAGTAAATCAACGTGTAGTGCAAATATCGCGAGTTGCGAATCGATTGCGCGGACGCGGACGCGGGCAACCCCTTATCTCGGCGGTGCGCACGTGTGAACCCCGTTCAATTTTAATTTCATGCTCAAACAATGACGTTATCGAGCCGGCTATTATTTTGTATCGTCGAGGGTTGAGTTCATCTAAATCCGCCAGATAAGCCCCGAGCTCTTTGTCGTAGTCGATCCCGATGGCTAATTCGAGAACATTGCTATACGTTCGGGACCTCCTACCCATTCGACGGCTACTTTTAATTTGTCATTAGAATATCGGGTTGTTTATAGGACGGCGCTCTGTTATCTCATTCCCTTGTTCCTTTTATCTATTCTCGGCTTTCACATATTTAATTAAATGGCGTCTCTCGTTGGTTGCGACTCCACTTGAAATATTCAGTTAAATTGGACGACTTCAATTTGCATCCGAATGACAAATACAATCATGAATTCGGAAAAAGTTATTTTTAAAGTTTTTATAACAGAAATGTAAGTTTTTACTTACATTTCGGTTGGAACTTACAATGTGTTAATTTACCTATATTATTGTTATGAATGTACCTAAATTATAAATAGCTACAATTTATCGTAATAGTGTGAAATTAAATTTTCTCAAAATATAAATACCTACCTAAATAATTCTTTCTATAACGTTTTGTGCATGAAATATAAAAAATATTGCGTATTTTCTGCATGCACCTGTTCCCAATTAAGTTTATTGCGACAAATGCGTAGGTAATTAAAAACTAACCCTTCCTTTAACGTTGATTGACACCGTATTACCTACCCTGTAACATAACCGGTCTAGGACCGGACCCCGCCTGCATCGAATCATCAGTCACGTACGTGCTTTTCCGAGCGTCGATGATTTCCCAAATTCCCTCTGAATCGCATCATCGGCCATCGCTAAACCCCTGTCTGTGTTTATCAAAACACTTAACGATTTAATGTTCGCTGAACTCCCCTTCCCATTTATTTTATACATGTATCAACGTATGTAGATTATACATTGTGTTTGCACATCGGTAAGTTAAGAAAACTACGAATGCAACGAACACTTATCTACTCGGAATTTTGTTTGCAAGTTTGGAATTTGTAACGGGCTTGTAAAAGTTTGTTTTGGCTCTATGCTGTGCTAAAAGATTTTTATTAAGTTTTCATTACTTGGGTTACAGTAATTTGATATATTTAACGCGTCAGAGTGATAGCTCCTCACTCTTGTTCTACACCGATGCAGCTAAAGACAGCTTTACACTCCCGCCGACATATTTTTATGAGTTAAAGAAAGTGAATATCATAAAATCAGTAGTTAAGATAGATCGTTGGTTAAAGAATAATATGAAGAAAATTAATGAATAATTGCTGGAGTAACGGGGATGCCATTTAGTAGTTTTGTTAACTACTCATTTGTTTATATACCTATAGATTGTAGGTAGGTACATCACATCAAGCACGAAACCTTTATCCTGAACCAGTTAATCAAACAACAGAATAGCGAATTAGCACTTGTATTTCAATCAGGGACAATTCGATTTTCCGTTCAAAGATCCAAAGTTTAAAGTGCAGATATTATACAAAGAGTCCGCATAACTAAGTCGTGTTTGATTTCAATTAACGACCAGACACCGTGCAGACGGATGGCTCGCTTAATTCCCACTTTATTCTCGACTGATTCAAAAATATGAAACGCGAAATCCTTTTTAAAATTCAATTTCAGCTCGTCAATCACTATGACATAATTTTCCTTGAACACTTTATCTTATTGTGGGCTTAAATGTGTATAAATATCATTTGCCTATTATTCATTCATTATTTAACAAAGTAAAATTAAATCAAGTGTTTAAAAATACATAGGTACTTGTCTTTAATATCTTCAGGTATCTTCCTACTACCCTATGCTTTTAACAGATCATGAAAAATGTTTTACAATTGTCGTTAAGTAACGATGTTTAGTGTCTACGAGTAGATATGTTAAAACTATTATTTTTTGATGTGCCTGTTAATATATAAGAAAGTATTTCTTGTACTTACTCGAAGTGTTCAACATTCCTACCCAATTATTATACATGAAGGAAATCTATATGCGTTTTGATTTTTTCATCAAGATTAGTACGTAGGTACACGTACTTACACAAGTCGTAATAGAGGAAGTTCTAATAAGAAAACTTGTAATGACCGTTTGAAAGTCGGATCGACGGAATGATATCAGACTAATGAACTAAAACTAAACGTACGATGTGATCATTGCACGCATTCTTGCTACCTACATCATGTACCTGAAGTATGGATAATGTCTTGCCACAGATAAACGAAACGCGAAGAGTGAATGCAGTCCTAAGGGTGTCTTTCCACCAGAGATGTATTATACTTAGTATGTTGCTGCGTTCTATGCTATTTTGCTTTCTATGTATGAATGCGTTTTATATCCACCAATCATATTCATTGCACATAGAACTATGTGGTTTTGTATAACCTTAATAAATATGATGGGTGGATACCAAAAGCATGCATAGCAACGTAGCATAGCACATCTCTGGTGAAAAGGCACCCTAATACACGGCAAAGAATTACAAAGAAGAGACATTTTATACATTTTATTCTCATAAATTGTGTAGACAAGCACCTGATATTGACAAGATGTACCTAGAAGGTAACCTTGGTAAACTTAAAATATCACAATTTTACTCCTACATATAAATAAGTAATACATACCTAAACGTTAAATATTTTTTTAGGAATAAAATTATATCTCCTATATTTTCTTCTTCTACACTGTAGTAGACTACTATACATATACTATAGGTACTTCTATACAGTGGAACTAATATAGACTTCCATATTACCTCATATCCATTTCGTCGTGGTCCCAACTTGACCCTTCCATTTAAGGGAATAAGCCTTATTGCAGGTAATAAACATTTTCTACAGGATTGAACATTACGACTTTTAAATGGACTATTACCATGTTCACTGTAACGCCCTACGAATGGTAAAATGAAATGGTATAACTTGATTTACATTGGGTAGAAAATTTATAATGTTACATCAATGATAATTTTTTTTATAACAATGCTACGAAACGATAAGAAAATTTTAATTTTTAATTTTAAGTACAGCTATTTAAAAATGAAATTTTCAGTAGTTGCCACTTTAAAAGTTATTTTTGACCCGTTTTTGTTCAATCTATATAACGGAATTTTTAAACTTCATTTTCACCTACTTCTAGGAGTCAGTTTTACTCGAAAATTTGCACAGGGGCAGGGACAGTATAATAATCTAAGCGTGTTTTTTTTGTTATTTTTTTAACTATAATTATGAACCATCACTGTGTGATCAGAAAAATGTAATTTAAAAATTATAACCTAAATAAATGAAAGCGAGAAGCGGCAATCGTAATTAATATTCACAATTACCGCATAGTTTGTTCCGGTTTTAAATGCATAAACAACTAAATTAAGCCTATATAAATATACAAATACATTGCAGCACACAGACACATTTCCGTTCCGAATGGAAATTCTTTGTTTACATTATCTCAATTAAGTCTACGTTTTGTTTACGATACCGTTTCCGAACAAAGCAGCACTTTGAGAATTTTGTTTGCCGTACGATCAATCTGCAAATAATGCATACAAGGAGATATAATGCATACCTATGTAATTAAGTATATTATCTTCAAAATATGTTGCATAAATACGAGCATAGGGTTCAGACAGGGTGAAAACGAATTTAAACAAACTTACGAGTAAGTACTAGTAAAGGTAGCCATTTTTGAAGTTTATTTTTTAATATAATAATTCTACCTACCTACCTATTATAAACCACATGCAATGACACCCCATATGACCCATTGAAAATAATGAAGCGTTATCAAAATAATAATGCACTTTGGACATAAATTTTAATTAACTATCACTTTTATCAAATACTTGCATGCAACAAAACCATAAACATTTCAATTGCGTTTATGAGTTTTTATACCTACCGCTTTATAAATAAATATTAAGCGCAATTACTATTGGTATATATATTCAGACTACATAATAGTCTACAGTCGTGCATTATGTACTCGTACCTGGATTATATTTTTACCACAACCTTAGTTGGCAATATCGATAGCTAGCAAAATGTTAATTGAATTAAGTCTGCATTAGAGTACTTTATTGCAATCCCATGTCCCCCTGGTAACATTTTCCTAAAAGTTTCTTGATCTAACCTTCGAAATTCAATTAAGGGGTAGTAAATTGGATCCAGACGCTAGGTCATTGAATTTAACGTAGGCAATAAAAAGTTTTGCCTACTTTATTGCTTTAGTTTGATTTGATAATAGATGGCTTACATTTGGTACGAGTGTGGCAGTTGCGGAGAATTACAGAAATCAATTATGATTTGTTTCGCCATATCGTTTCCAAGGCAAAGTCCTCATTTAGTGTTAGTAGAAATGTAGAATAAATGTTGAAAAAATTTTAGTCTGCAAGCATAAATGCGGTAGTGTAATTACATAGTGTGCGACCGCGACGCGACACTTTTACTATCCACATACCATAATTTCCATCGCCAACACTGAACAGAGTAATTGTTTTAATAATGTTAAAGCGTTTTTTTTAATATAAGTATCATAAATTGTTTTATTGAATGCACAAAATGAGACAAGTTGAAGTTTGTAGCGTTTTATGATCAAAAAACTTTTTTCACATACTGTATCGTGTGTTTGAAGATAATTGCGCAAATTCTTCACTTGCACAAATTCTTAGAAAAGTTCCAAAATTCAATTCGAGACTTGTGCAAACTTTCGTTTGCGCAAGTTTACATGAACAAGTGTGGGAGCATACAATGCTTGCGCAAGTGTCAGTATTTAGTGTATATTTAACCCCCGACGCAAACACGACGGAGTGTTATGGAATTATAAGTTAGACGAGTCTGCCTGTCAACCTGTTTGTCTGTCTGTCTGTCTGTATGTCTGTGACATCGTAGCTCCGGAACGGAACAACCCATTTTGAATTTGTTCTTTTTGTTAGTCGAGAGTTCTCTTAGATATATTTGATGGTTGCTGGTCCAAGATGGCCGCTCCCACAAAATTATCGATTACAGATTTTGTCACAACTCCCTCAATATTGGTATCAAATAAAAGAGCTCAGCACAATACAATACATACACTATAACTGGCCGCCGCTGCTAAATAATTGGTTACATATTTTGTCGGCGGTTTTCATATTTTTAAATTATAGTTATACTATTTAAGTTAGTAG
>DWBW01000441.1:0-10266 GCA_018231125.1 Spialia spio | reverse complement strand
AAATAGTCATGTCTGTCTGTCTTTCTGTCCGTCCGTATGTCACAGCCACTTTTCTCTGAAACTATAGAACTATATTGTTTAAAATTGGTAAGTAGATGACTCTGTGAACCGCATTAAGATTCTAATGCAAAAATAGAAAAAAGAACAATAAATTTTGGGGTTCCCCGTACTTACAACTGAGACTCGAAAAATTTTTTTTCATCAAACCCAAACGTGTTGGGTGTCAATAGATAGGTCTCAGACTAAACAAAGATATTTAGGTTTCTAACATCATTTTTTTTCTATATTTTAATACGTCATAAATTGTAAACCACAATTTACCTCTCCAATCAACTACGACTTACTAAAACTTTTAAATATTATGTTACTTGCTGCTAACGAACCCTTCATGGGCGAGTCCGACTCGCACTTGGTCGCTTTTTTGGTTGTTGTGGCCTCTCTAGATGAAAGTTCTCAAGTTCTAACAATCTCTCTAAAGCGTACAATTCTAAATTTCGTTTGTATTTGCAGAATAAATATTAAAAGTTAAAAAAAAAAAACAAAAAAAATTGCTTTAGAGATTTCAGGAAATTGTTCTAGAATTTGTACAGCGTATAGGTATGATATTGGAACAATTTTTACACAGAATTCATTGTTTTCTGCCTTCCCAAGAGCAACGTCGTGTTTGTACACGATAAGTTTGTTACAGGAATAACATAATATAGGTACCTAATACTTATTTGGTATGCAAAGGTTTGTAGATATTTACCAAACCCGGGGATGTTAGTATTAAATAAATAGCATATCAAACGGACTTACAAGTGTACCTACCTGTACAAGAGGGTTTAATGCTTATTCTGTTATTCATTAAAAGCAAACTCACTTTTATAGTACGAGTAGGGAACTAAGTAGGTACTATGTTACTTTCTCGTGCTTCATCAATGACGATAGTGAAACTTACAATAACTTTGACTTTTGTGTCGTGTGGTGGTCGTCGTGCTATGATGAAGTGAATCGGATTGGGTATTATACATTTTTAAGGGTTCCGCAGCCAAGTGGCAAAATACGGAACCCTTATCGATTCGTCATGTCTGCCTGTCTTTCCGTCTTTCCGTCCGTATGTCACTTTTTTGCAAACCTCATTAAGATTTTCACACAAAAATAGAAATAAGTACCTACAATTGTTCAATAATTTTTGAACTTTAACAATAGCTCTCCACCTAAGTAAGTCTAAAATACACTTATTGACTTTGTTACTTCAGATCAGAACTTTTACACCAGATTTAACTACTAAAACCAACAGAGAACTACTAAGAGATTAAGTATCTCACACTCAAAACCGCTAGATTTTCCACAAAATTTTTAAACTTTACGGAATATAAATAATATAATAAGATATGGATCTTATGGATAATTAATTTCAGTTTACACTTCGTACAAAAATTTCGCTACTTGACCCGCAGTAGGTACCTTTAATAGAGCTTCGACCTTCTCTTGGGTCAATCTAAGACATTATTACTTGGAAACAGACAGATCAGACAGGTGGCTTATAATTTGGTATTGTGTGATTGCCATGTCATTGTATTCAATAAAAGAAATGAGGGTGACTTATATCAAATTGTAACTACCTACAGGTAAATTTTAGTAGATAAGGATTAGAACTGACTTGGTAACACATAAGATCTCAAAACTTTTTACTGTGCGTTGTGCGATGCGTTGTGCGATCATAGCGAGACTTGCATTTTTGCACATTTATATTTTTATTGGTATATATTTATTAAATTTGAAGTAGTTAAGGTATTAAAATTTAACTCTCTTTGGTGATACCTACCTCTTTCGTAGCATGTAAAAAATGTTGATTTGAATAAAAATCTAATTTAAAAAAAAAGTATCACTTTAGGTAATTACATATAACCATCGAAAACTGATCATCAGAGAACTGCAATGTCCTATCTACATTGCAGTGCCTACCAAATATCATGATTCATGACCTCATTGAGCTGTTAATAAGAACAGAAAATTGCTTGGTTGCTTTTTAAATCGTTTTAAAAGTAATGACAATGAAACACGATGGTATGCGATTATACACAAATACAAAGTACTTAATACCTACGAAGTGACAACAGTTAAAACTTTTTTTATCTTTTCCTTCTGAGAGAGTCAAGCGATTTGAGCGAAACGAATTTGAGAGTTTAAATTTAAACACTTGTTTAGAGCTTTGTTAAAAGCATTTATATGTTCGAAACTTTTTTAATGGAAATTCATATTTGAAGTGCATTTTCAGTGTTCGTGAAGTGTGGATAGTACCTACCTTTCTGGTTTAATTTGAAGCGACGTTTGCAACTGTGCTTTAAAAACAATCTCAAAAAAACATTAAAGGATTGAATCATGTACCTACTTTATAGGTGTGAGTGGAACCGTTTGACAGCTTCCGAAGGACAGTGTGCTCCGTTTTGAAATTTTCACGGTGATAGGTACTTAGTAAGTTTATTTCTTTTTGCTGCTTGTTATCTCGGAATATCGAATTTAATTGATGTAAAGGTTTCTTAAATTTTGTCGTGTTTTTTGTTAGGTATAAGTAGGACTGGAGGCGTATAAGTGGACTGTAGGAAATAAGTTAAATTAAATATTTTAAAATGCTGCACGCGGTGACAAACGGTGTTCGATAGATCTTCCTGTGCTAGACTGCTAGTACGAACATTATAGGCGCGTAACAAATTATCGTTTGTCACCGCGTGCAGCATCTTTAAATATTTAATTTAACTTATTTAAATACAATTATTTATTGAGATACTCATTTCTTCCTTTTCAGTTCGTTTCTGAAACGTGTTTCAGGTTTTTTTTTTATAATACCTAACAATTAAATTTCAGATTTTTTAGTTTTTTAGAATTTTTTTATTAAAACATCATAGAAACGTAACATGATATATACTTTTGAAATTGTCTTGTCACTAGCTTTCATTTGATACCCATATTACTGTGGTTAGAAAAAAAACATCCCCTTTCCTGTTTTCCCCCATTTGGAAGACCATTTTGAAAATTTAAATAGCCTTTATGGTCACTATGGCTGTCCTTACGAGTTCAATGATACCTCTTATGTTAAATACAACCAAATCTTTTGGACTGTGCCGTGCACCAAAGAAATGGACATACAAGCTCACATACATACATAGGACATACATAGGTACGCTCGAAACATAAACCTCCTTCTAAAGCAGTCGGGTAAAAAGTACACAATCTTCCTTACTTAGGTATTTAAAATAATCGATCCAAGTACGAGCCAGACTCCCGCACGTAGGGTTCTGTACCTTTGTAAAATTAGATTTTGTACGAAACCCCCCGGTTTTGTACTAGGTGTAACTACCGCGCAAGTACATACCTAAGCGTAAACAAACGTAAACGTCAACACAGTAACAAAGGGCTATAATGAAATAATTAATCTAAATTGTTACAATGTCCATGAATGTTTTTATTTCATTTAAATTTTAATTCTTAACAAGCATAAATCCAAATCCAAAAACTATTTTTAAAAATTAAAAATGTAATTATAAAAAATCATGATTAATGTTCTCTAAATGGTAATAAATGTTTGTAAAATTATAAAATAAATTAATAGTTGTACCAGTAAACGCTTATCGCTTACGATTATCGCGTAATGAGCTCTAGGGACATTATCTATGTTTATCAAACTTGAAAGGTGCCAAAAAAGCACTGTTGATTGCTGGGCGATGATTTTTTTTTCATTGAAAATGCAGAGAAATTGGGAGAGATGACACTATGAGTGGGGAAAGTGTTACACGGTGCCCTGAAACTATAAGTAAGAGGCAGTGTTGACCGCCGCGCTCAAAGCTTCATCTCAGTCAGACGCAGTGGTGTTCTCTCGTTGTCGAGTGTTGATGATATTGTGGTAGTGTGTGCATCTTTCACAGATATCGTGCCACTGAAAGATTGTCGACGTAAGTGGAAAATATTCATTTAGACGGGTCAAGGTCGGCTCATGTTATACATTACAGACAATATTTACGTGTTTGCACATTCAATCGTCATTGAAGTTAATATTGAAGTCACTGAAATAGTCATAAAGTGTGAATTTAATTAAAAACGTCAATCTTATAGTTATAGGAGGAACAACCGTCGGTGAGTAGATAACTCATTATATAATTTTAATAATTATTATTTATCCTCGAAAGAATTAAGAAACAGCGCCGAGAGCGGTTTGTGTTAAATAATTGCACATAACAACAGGACTACAAGGCCGCCTGAATTTTCATTACATATCCGCTTGCTACGATACTAAACTGCACTAGTGTTCAGAATTTACGCAGCGTAAAACTTGTGTATTAATTATAATAATATTATACGTATTGTGAAATTCTGTATCCAAATAATAATGTGTAAAACAATAAAACAAGATGTCTTTCATAAATAAATAAATAAATCGTTCAAGAAAATCCGATCCGTTCAACCGCGTAGTGGATGGACTTAATTTTTTTCCGAAAATGAGACGAACAATTTTTAAGTACGATAGTGGTGCGAAAGCACGTTGGGCTAATTGATTTATTCATTTCTTAACTATTTGAAACTGTAGTACCGACTCGAAAATTTGTGCGTTCATGGGTAAACATCACAATAAAATTATAAAATCACCAAGTGGCGTTGGTAAGTAACCACATAACTATACCTATGAATATATAAGGTCCTACGCGAAATGCAATGACGTCCTTTTAAAATCTTTCTTCTCAAATTTTTTTCACGCAGCTCATTCCCTTGCTACTTTTAGTTTACTCTCCTTTCAAAGAAAATTTGAAAATACAGGGATTACTTTGCTTCCTCTTGAGGCTTCATTTAGAGACTGCTGGGCTCCTTTGCTCTTCCGTCGTGTCTGTAGGTAGGTCTGGTCCATGTCAAGGTCACACAGAGGTTTTAAAGGAGATACCACAGAATGAGATTCGCTGACGGTACGTAGGTAGTGTAGGTACCTACTTCACGAACGTTGGTACACTACGACAAACACTCCTTGATCTTCGCTCTGCAAATAGCTGGAAATAAGCATATTATATGGGTAGCTCTATCTATGTATATTATGGCTTCTAACTTTCCAATGTGTGAAGTGAGATTCGTTTTTGCGCTCATGTTTTTATCTATCTTTATTAATGTATATATCCGTATGTTTATTTATAATCAAATTGTGGCATAAGAGCCTATATGACTCAAACATTTATGTGAAATCACATCGCCATGTTAAATATGTAAACACTTTATATGGGTACTTAAACATAATTTCTGTAAGCTCCAGGGGAAGTTTACACACCGCCATCCTCAAATTGAAAGCCAAAATTAAATGAAAAAAAGGTATTCGTTGTCATCTTGTGTTTACAATCTTAAGAATCGATAGTTTAATGGGATGTTTAATGGGATATTATTAACTTAATTTATTTTTATAGAAGACAAAATACCTTCCTAATTCTTTGTTCTAGACCAGGGCGATATCCAGTATCTTTTTTTTATTAAAATATTGTAGCCTAGGCAATACATTAAAATTTGTAACTATTAGTGGTTAGTTATTCTAACTGTTAAACCAGAGATCAGGGGTACGATTCCCACCCAGGATAAATGTTTGTGTGATGAACACGAATTTTTGTTCTGTGTCTAGGTGTGAAATATCTATACGAGTATAAGTATTTAGAAGTATATATTATGTAGGTATGTATATCAGTTGTTTGATTAATATGAGACAAGCTCCGCTTAATATGGGATCAGACAACCATGTGTCAGATGTCTCTTTATATTTATTTATTGTAATAACTAGATATTATTATATTATTTATTTACTACAGGTAATAAATATCTAGTGTACTTCCATATATCTAATTACGTCCTACATATACTTCTACATACATAATACTTATATAGATATTTTACCTTTTCGATGGGAAACCGGTAAAATATTATCTTAATAATAGCTTTTCAACAGCAGATTAAAATATATCTTATTAGGTCGCAAGTTACAATCTGTAAAAATCTGAATTTTCTATTACGTCTAATGAGTTAGAGCCCTTTGGCATATGGATAGAAATACCGACAAAACGAAAGGCGTAACGAAAAAGTTTTGTTTGTCAACTTTCAGGTAAGGCACCCTGAAATTTTTTATTGATTTGTCATATCGTTATAGAATACTTGTTGTTAACTACCGTTCTAGTATCTAAATGTATTATCCGCTGTACAAGTTTAGTCGTGCGTACAACACAAAAGTATTTCAGAAGTACCTACGAGTACCTACAAAACCGCTGCAGGGTCGTGGCTTGAGGTTTTACACTTTGTTCATAGTAGGATTAGTAGGTGTATACAACTCTTCTGTCGTCCTTTGATTTGGACTTGAATGGCTGCTCACATAACGTTGGCAATTCTAGTAACTTCATTAAATATAAGCTTAGTATTTTTAGTTTCGGTATAGCATAGGTAGGTAGGTACATTCATTTAACTTGCACTCGTACTTGTTATTATTTTTGTTATTTATATCTACCTACTTATTTTATAGGTACTATTTACAAATTTAGATAGTAGGTATAAATAAAATCAAAATCAATTAGGTACATCCTGTCATTTCTGTCGAAGTTTAAAAGGGGATAAAGAAATTTAAGTGCATGAATAAGAAAGTTTAAAAATATCCCATATTTGCAACTCAGTAAACAAATACTTAATCTTTAAGCAACGTATCATTCGGTTAAGTATCTAGTATCTAACTCTATCCACCTACTTATCTATTATGCAGTCATATTTCTGAGTTAGGAGTGAGTTCTTCTGAGGAGTAACGACAATGTTTACTTTTACATAGCTGACATTTGTTTTTTTAATTTTTGACTCGAAAATTTGCACAGGGGTCAAGGACCGATGACAATACAACTAACTGAGCGTGTTTTTTAGTTTTTTTAAACTATAATTTTTTTTATTTTTTTTTTTGTGGCAACATGCCTTCGACGTATTATGCCAGAGATTCCTGTTTTACTTTGTGTTTTACTCACACAAAGTTGTAGTTAGTACTTACGCAATATCTTATACCTACAATAAATTAGTAGGTAATGAAAATCCAGGAAAATTATGAAATAAGGAAACATGCAAAACGCTTACGTCTTTTCATGTGTGTTGAACTGTTCAAAGAGGATAGTGTGAAAATTGTAAGTGATTTGTGTATATGTAGAAAAGATGTGAGTTCTAGGTTCTAGGTCTTTCCAAGTGTTTATGGGTAGGCAAACGTTGCTAAACGTCTGCGTCGTTAGTTCGCTTCGACTTCGACGGTCTTTGTGTAGGTAAAATAAATTTTACGACTAAACGTTTCTAGGACAGACGCGCTGTAAAATCATAGAAAACAATGTTTGATCCTAAACGATTTGAGCTATGAATTATTTTACGCACGCTACGCATTTTGATTGTGTTTTTGTTTCGATCATGCAAATAGAAAGGAAGGAATTTAAAACAAGTGGTTATATTTTATATATAGGTAGGTATAATATATAAGTAGATATTCTTTAAAAAATAAAAAGCATACTTATGTGAATCTATCTTTACCTACTTATTCAAAATTCAATTCAATCCAAATCATTATTTATTATCTTAACACAAATTACTTACAATATAGTTTATTTTATACGTTATTATTTAGTGCGTTTGCCATTACCTATTTAGTGCATATGATTTAGAATAGAAACGTGTTAAAATTAGATCAATTAGCATAACAGCATAGTTAGGGTGCGTTTCAAAAAGAGATGTGAGGATGCGTAGCGAAGGGTGTGTTTTTGAAGAACCAATAGAACTTCATTTGATGTACTTCATTTGATTACCTACTTTAGTGTTAATAATTATGTATCTTACTAGTTATCCATAAATTTATGTTAAGATTAGATCGCGAAAGTTAACAGAACATGGTTTACTTTCATAATAAACTCTAATGATTTTATAATTACGGAATCTAGATGGAAAAGAAAAATGAACAAAACCAATTATCACGATTCTGGCATAGCGGAGAGTAATAAGCTAAATATGTTTTAAATTATAATAGTTTCCACAGTTTTCTGGAGCAGATCATTACAGTGATTGCGGTCAGTTAAAGTAAAGAACGGTAAATAGTCCCTACTCATAACTTAGATACTTTCTCTAATTAACAAATTTGAAAATAAATACTTAGTATGGAACATCTGTTCAAAACGTTGAGAAATAATCAAATGAAATATGAAATAATTACGTTTAAGCTTTAAGGTACAAACACATTGAGCGGAACTGAGTTGCTAAATATATGTATAACACTGCGTTATTAAAATAAAACAATTATTTAAAATGTTTTAAGTGTCGCGAGGATTAATTACCAATCAGTAAGCAAGTATATTTAGTTAAATTGTAAATATAATAAATCAATTTAAATAATTGTAAATTTTGATAGCAATAGAAATAATAAGACAACATTATTGGGGTATTATTTTTTGGTTTTGGGTATTATTAAGGTTGTCAATACACAGTAGATTTAAACCTTGTAAGTAACAGCAATAAGAGCTTATTTTATTTTATTTATTTTTATTTAAATATCACTGCAAGTTCAATTCAAAATTTAACATCTGCAAGTAAAAACTTTTATCATTAAAACAATACAACCATTTTTGTACAGTTGATAGAAGTACATTAGCATTTCTAAAACTTTACAAATTCACATAGGTAATTAACACTTAACATTACCTACTTTTAAGGACCTTACGTATAATTCTTTATACCTATTACTTAACTATTGAATACAATATGTTCCATTGTTTGAAAACATTGTTTTTATTCTCATAAATACTCATAATCCTGTGAATATGCATAATCAAAAAATTAAAAATCGGCCAAGTGCGAGTCGGATTCTCACACGATGGGTTTCGTACAATTATCTATAAAAATTAGTTTTTTTTTTGTATGGGAGCCCCTTTAGATATCTATTTTAATCTATTATTTAGTGTTTATCGTTATAGCTTATAGCGGCAACAGAAATACATCATCTCTGAATAATTCAAGTGTACCGTAATAACTAATAGAGATTACGGTTAATGACATAATCTCCAGCATCAACGAATGGCGAAGTCTCAGCTCTCACCTATGGTCACGGTTTAGCCTTTAGGTACGAAACTCTAAAAATAACATTAGGTATTATGTTTACAAATAATTATCCCTATAGTATATAATTATTTATAGTAGAGTAGATACATACGTACCTACGTAGATATTTTATGTGAAGTTAATGTACTGTTGGTTAGCAAGTGTCGTTGCGGAGAAAGTGGCATTGCTTGATGCAAACTCACTGCCAGCGAGCCGCTCGAGGTCAAGCGCAGAACGGGTTTCGTTCCTGTAATTTACTTTTCTTTCATAGGAAGTAAAAGTGAACGTGGCGGATCTTCGTCTATTGTCTATTTTGCGCGTTGCTCGCGAAGGTCGTATCGATTTTTATTGAAATGCTAATTTATGCCTTATTAAGTTCTTTGCACCTGGGCACTTAGCATTAAACATTTGTAAGCATCAGCTGAGTCACGACGGTTTATGGATTTGATAAGAAAAGTGCTTGTTTAATAATAATAATGAGTCAATTTGGAAAGTTTGAGCATTTCATATAACATGAATTCCTATTTGGTTGCCTGGTTAAATACATATTAAATTGTTTTCAAACACTTCAGCATAAGTTATAGGTACATGCATAGGTATGATGTACAAAATTTATATCGCGTGCGCTCGACAGCATCCAGCCACTCATATTCTTAACAGATTGAAAGAAACGGTGTACTTTCTATTCGACTATCTACTCTTAGGGTACTCGTAGGTACTTTTTTGTACTTAATGACTGAACTGTCGTCGACCGCAACTTGAAATTCTTTATTAAACGGAGAAAAGGTGAGACAGGAGATGGCTTTTAAAAGTAGGTAGGTTGCTCTCTGTGCTCTGTTGGTTATACCTATATTGTATGTACATATATATATTTAAACTGTCAGTAGGTAGGTAGATACTATAGATACCCTACTGATACCCTACTGA
Organism: Spialia spio; assembly: GCA_018231125.1. Lineage (NCBI taxonomy): Eukaryota > Metazoa > Arthropoda > Insecta > Lepidoptera > Hesperiidae > Spialia > Spialia spio. The sequence goes on along the minus strand of DWBW01000441.1, from coordinate 240 downwards.
CCCTACATTGCAATATAGTGTTGATATAGGTAGGCTCTAATATTCGAAATAAATGACATTATTATTATTATTACTAGTGAATGTCTTATGGTCGAAATTCTACCTTAATATATTTTAAATGTAATAAAAATTTGGCTATAATGTCAAATGGCGATGTGCAAATTCCGAACGCAGCTAATTTTGCCGCCCATCCGATGTCGTGTTGCTGTGTGTATTCGGTGTGTGTAAAAATTAGTATAG
>DWBW01000440.1:0-10268 GCA_018231125.1 Spialia spio | reverse complement strand
AGTAACAATTAGGTAGGTAGGTACCTATCTACTTAAATTTTAAGCATTTAATATTTAACTCTCACAATCCTGTGAATAGTGCATTTTCAGTAACGACCTGTATGTACTCGTATGTACGACCTTAGGCTGTGTTTCCACTGACTCGTTAAAAATTGGTTAAATGCATTTAATAACATAAGTATCTAAAGCTCTTTTACGAGATATGAATTTTAGAAGTTGTTATCTTGTTACATTGTTATCTCAACATTATTGAAGACAAACTTTCGCATTTATAATATTAGTAGGATGATAATATACATACTTAAAGCGAAATAAAAGAGCCGCAAATATTCTGTAATTTTTTTGTTGAAACTTGATCCCATTATTTTCGCAAAGATTCGATTTATCGAATCTTTTCGAATTATGTAAGTATCTACCTACACCTACAATGCAGATAAGACTCAACGAAGGCTGCGTTCAATTACAGAGGTATATAGGTTGGTACTCGTAATATCACAGCAAATTTATTATCAAATTTAACAATAATATATTCAACGATAGTTGAGTGTTAGTATTGTTAGTGTTGCTGTTGCTACTTGCCAGTGTTGCTAGCAAGCTAACCAAGTGCGGATTAATGAACTTACCCTATTACTTAATTACAAATTAATAAATTGGATTAGCCACCAAAGCGTCTAGGCTTTACACATTGCTATTAGTATCTTAATTCATTATAGATTGTAACTACGAATTATACCAGCGTTGATGTAAGGAGAGGATTGAAGGATTGTTATTAATGAAGAAAAATCTTATTAACACTGAAACGTTTATAGGTAGGTACCGCCTACCTACCTTTTTTGACTGGAAAATAAAGGATGAAAAAAATTTTGTTACCTAAGTAGGTACTTTGAAATTTGCGCAAGTAAAATAACATTTAACTTTAATAGGACAGCAAAAAAGCTAAGCTGCTTGAAGGTGGGTTTCACTGTAGAACTACTAAATAAATCAAAAACGAATCTAAAGTAGGTACCTACCCAAAAGACTAGACGAGAAACTCATAACGACTGGATCCCGACTCTCGGCAGCTTTAGCTAAGCTAAGCTAACAAGCTCAATATGTTATTTATAGCCATGTACATATTATGCATAGTGTTCAGTTTAATGTATTATTAGATAGTAAAAGTAAAGGGCTCCAAACCCAATCAGTTTCAAAAATTTAATACAACAGACAAGAAACAAGATAAGTAGTATTTCTTAAAAATATTAAATAAGTATGTTTACTATGCAGGCACGCCAGGTACGAGATTAAAATAGATCATTCCATCCACATTTTGAAAGTAACGAAGCTTTCATAGTAACTTTGTGAGATAAATTGGGTCTACGGGTGCTACGCCGTAGAACGGCTACGAATGGCGGAAAAGCGTACAAAATAATTATTTGACATTAATACCTAATTATGTTTTGTAAAACCTTCTATGATCATCATCTACAATATTGTAAATAGGCAATAGAGTTTTAATACTTAAATCTCGTTATTTTTATAAATTCTTGTATACCTACATAATAGAATACATTGTAAATACCTACCTATAATATACATTTTCGAACGGATCTTCTCGGAATTCTTCGGCATTATGTTTCTTTATAGTTGGGTACTTACTTTCTTTACATAGATATTGTCCAAGAGGAGTAGGTATTGAGAACCAAGAGCAACCATTATATCCAACCACGAAAAGAATCCCATCCCACAAGTTAAAAGCCTCAGCGTGATCTCCAACCACACGACCATAATAACAACAAAATCGACCTCTTGAATAGGTACCTATACCTACTTAACGGCGATTAATCGTCTGCTGCCAAAAATGTAGGTACCTAAATATAGGTAGATAAGTGTATATGTACTTTGTTTATTAACATAATACATCACGATAAGCACACAAAAAAATCTTTCGCTTATTTGCTGACCACAAAGAACACGCCAGAATACCTATCAACGTAAATATAAAATTACACATGCGTTTCATCGTCACCCCAATAATTTGACAATTGTGTAATAACAACATTAGTTTCTCTGCTATTTAAACGTAAATGCAATACTGGCCTGTGTCGTAAAGTGTTTTGAAACTCACCTGAAGTTCACGACGCCATCGTGTTAACAGGTGGCCTTCGCAACAAGTCTTATAGCGTCCTACAGGTCGCGGGCGTGCGGCGGCGGCGGCGGCCCGGCGGCGACACGCGGATTCCGCGTGCGAGACGCAAGCGCGACCAAGTCTCCCTCCCCATCGATTTTCTATGTACGCTGCCTTAGGCGCGGTATTTACTAATGCAGAGAACAGCCGAGACCCCCTTCCTTAGGTTTTCCTCAATTCGGAGGTAACGCGTCCAACACCCACCCGCGTGTAGGATAACGAACCGGACCGCACAGTGAACGACGCCTACGGGCAATCCGATAGTGGCCTGTGGCGGGCAGGCGGCCGCCGCGCGTACCCAATTATCTGAGTACCTATATTATTGAAGTCGAAGATTCGAAAATCTTACTGCACAATCCGTAAATAACTACCTCTATACAGTTTCAGTACCTACGTGACATGTACCTACAATACAATACTTAGATATATTATGTTTACTTATCATGTTTATTTAAATATATAATAATATAAGGATCCTTCCCAGGTTGTAGGGAGAGCGAGAGACCCAACATAACAGTGAGCTATAAAAAGGGTTGTAGCCTTAACCACCTTAACGAATATCTATTTAAAGAACTAATTACATTTACTACTTACTATTTACATAATATTCTTGAGTTATAGTATTCTTGAATTAGAATTTGTATACAGCAAAGTACTAAAAGGCATTTTAAAGGCATCAGTCATCACTCAAACTCTGGTGCAGTCGATCGTCCTACTTATAAGCTTTAGATATCTACTAAGTAAGCAAAATTAAGGTAAGAATAATAAAAAAAAAACAATTACGGCAACATATTTTAATAAATTACACACTTTTATCTCAGTTGCTTCATTGGAGTGTTTTTCCAATCTCAAGCTCATAAAAATAAATTATCATTGGCTTACATGAGTCGAAGGCGACTCGTTTTTGTCGGTCCATTCAATAGGAGAAAAATTAGTAGGTACCTAGTATAGGTTCCCATCTAACATAGCAATCCTTCTTTATTCCACTGAAGTTGTTAAAACCGATAAGGTTCAATACATAACATCATGAAGTGCAGTTAGATGCTACAAATTATACCTATATACCTAAACATGCTTTAAATGATGCTATAAAATATTGCGCTCAGGGGTTCGGATCATTTAGATGAAAGATGGCATTGCTCGTCTTCAAAACTTCAAAATGATGTACCTTCCAAATGTTTAGGATTCTAAAATCAGTGCAGTTAGCATTATGACGTATTAAAAAAACTACATCGTTCAAAGCAATTTACGGTGATAATTTGATATGATATACCTACAGCATATTTTTTAGTTTTATCATTCTCTTATTTTAGAAGTTACATGAAGGGCACACTTTTTATCATTTTCCAAGTGTTTCTCGCGCAAACTATTCAGTTTAGTAAAAAAAAAGCTGTTGGAAACTGGTAATTATTTACCTATTATTTTCGAAGACCTATCCATAAATAACCACATAGGGGTTGGATTAAAAAAGTTTTTGATTTTTAGTTCTAAGTACCTACGGGGACCCCAACCATTTATTTCTTATTTTTTTGTTGAAACCTTAATTCGTCTCCTCACTAAGTTTCAGTCTCAACAGTCCTCAACAGTATCTGTAGGTCTTATAAGTAGTTTCAGAATAAGTGGCTGTGACATACGGACGTCCCGTTTTTTGCCATTTAGCTACGGAACCCTAAAATGCCCCTTCATACATTTTTGGTTTACAGCGCCGACGCTCAACGTGAGTCAAATCAGCGTAAATAAGTAGTTTGATAATAGGGACCTATATTTATACCAAAATTATGCCACAGTATTATACCTACGTACCTACATTACATACCTAGTCAAATGAGATAGATAGAGCTATCAAAACGCGACACTCATGCATTTTAAATGACAAATTATGACGTCATTGTTTCGTAAGTCAATTGGTTGTTTTTTACAAATAAAAATATAAAGAATTCAACGATACGAATGAAATTTGTGAATGGTAGCAATACCCCTATTGGAACTATTTGGGACACAATAACAATAGACGTTAGTAATAAAGACGAGTTGTCTATGAGTTGTCAGTCAAAAAACGTCAGCGGGGTTGTCATAATAGTCATAATACCAAAATACCCACAGAAAATACCCAATAAAATACCCACTGACCACCACTGACACTAGGTATACAAATTTTTGTTGATTGTAGATTTAGATTAGCTTGTAGGTGGATTTGTACAACTAAATTTGTGAATAGGTAGGTACCTACCTATAAAAACCTAGGTACATATTGGTATAGGCAAAAATATTAGGCACCCCAAAATTAAATCCGCACAAAAATCATGGTAACGGAGAACAAAAAATTAGCCTTTGGCTCTGGAGTAAAGAGGTTTGGTAAAATTACAGTACATCCTAATTTGGACCCCAGTGGTTTATATACAATTCGACCACATGGATGCGACCCTTGTCTTTACAGTCCTAAACCAATTAAAGAAGCTTTCCAACTCAACAAAAACAAGGTAAACGACAAGGATCCTTGGAGGTATAAAAATGAATTAGAGGATTGGTCTAAAAACTTAGGATATCGAAATCAAAAGATTCTAGACTACAAGAAATGGTTTAACTCAGTATTGGGTCCCGCATGGCATGATACCACTCTTGCTCGATACCAATCACTCCAATCAGCTTGTAAAAATGTCGGCTTCGGAAGAACTGCTCGTTTCAAAGCAACAGTAAACAACATTCCTGGTCCAGGGACTTACTACAAACCTACAAGTTCACAGGGTTTAAAATATCGGCATTCTGTAAGACCAACATTTGAAAGAGAAGAACCTTGTCGCTTTAAAGATAATGTTCCAAAATGGTCATTAGCCCCTAACCGGTACTGTATTGTAGATAAAAATTCCATAGAAAACAAGCCCAAGAAGATAGTATCACTTAGAGGCCCGTATGATCTGTTCACAGGTAAAAGAGACGGAAGCACGATAAAAAACCATTTTAATGAAACGCGGTCATGCGCCGCTGCTACATGGCCTATTGCACTAAAGGGTTCTTTAGAAACATACAAAAATTCTCATTTAGGTGTAATGAATAAAACCAACCGAAATTTTCCCTACAGAGGTCGAAATGCTTTAGTCGATTTATCGATGTGTTTACGGCAGCCTTCAGAGCCTGGGCCAGCGCATTACAATATAGATTTACCGAAAGTCTTCAAACAAAATAAACAAGGTTTTAATAGCTCATACGATAAACCGCCTGGATATAAACGAGTAGTGGTGTGGCCAGGGGTTGGACGATATCGTAATATAGAAGGTATTAAATGCGGAATTCTTGGTCAAGGACATCGTCACGTCTTCCTTAGTAAGCAAGAACGAACTATAGGAGCTATTTTACCAAAACCAATGAACTCATTCTAATAAATTAGATACGTAAGTAGTATATACGTCCTTTATTTTAAATTACAAAATATTGCCTTCATTTATTTTATTACTCATATCCTATCGGCACAAGTATCGGTGATAAGGTCTTTTCGCTATAAAATTATGCAAGCCACAAAATTGTCTTTTATGTTTATTAATACCTTTATATGTTACCTAACTATTTACTTTTTGATTTAAAAATTAAAAACACATGATTTTGTTTGAATGGCAATTTTATTGAGGAACAACTCTAAATTCTTATTTTTATTATAAACATTTTAATTCCAAATACTAAGTGTTACCCATTATTAGTTTTGCTCCCCAATCTCCCATTATTTGTTTATTTTAATCTATCTCACTTAAATATTTTTACAATTAATGACTAAGGTGTAGGACGCATTTAGATTACTGATTTCAAGTAAAGTCTTGTTAATTAATTAATAAAAAATAATTCTCAGATCTAAATGCGCCTACGCAATGCGGATACATGTGAACATTAACTTATAGGTAGGTATGTACAAAACAGAATCATTAATCAGAAGCTTTTGATGTACTAATTATAAGATTTAAAAGTAAAATATTATCAAATGTTATATTTTCTGCCTATCAGTACAATTATGGACAAGTACACCATTTTAACCGAAAATAAAATACCTAATAATTTAAAGTGTAAAATAAAGAACTATTATTTATGATACCTTAACATATTATAAAAGATAAAATTTTAACATTACACATGTTTTCTGCGTTAAGGTTACCTAAATTACGTTCTACTCTATACATATTTTTGATAGCGAGTGTTTACAAAGTAAGATAGAAGTTTTACATAAGAATCACCTATACTTTTGTCACTTTTGCAATTACATTTCAATTTTTTTTTGTCGAAGGATTGTAATGTAAGTTTCATTTCTGCTAGTTTTATTCACACAAGATTTACTTGATTTTTTTACACAGGTTTCTATAGTACACCAGAAAAACAAAAGTGCTGATTTAAACGCAATAAATATTCGTTAAATAGACTAATAAATAAACAGATTCAATATTTGTTATTGACATATTATTACATTTTTTTAAATCAATTTAATCCTTAAATACATATTTAAAACAACTACAAATTATTATAATTTCGTTAAAAGGTTCAATACCGTTGGATAATCATAATTCAGAAATTACAATATTTAAAATTTGTTAATATAAAGCGTATGTACCTACATAATTGGACTTAGAGCCAATGCCGTGTATAGCAAGTATTAAAAAAATTTAATTATACATAGATAAAATGTTAGGTACAATTCCCATTATTTATTTGTAATTACTGGTGGAAACATAGTATTAATAAGAGCAGTAAATGTTACCCAGACATTATTAATGTCACAAGATTGTATGGGCCTGTTTCACAATTTCTAAGTAAGGTCCTGAATAAACTATTCTGCGGTTAAGGTGACATTTTTACACACAACGGGTGTCAATTCAAGTAATGAATAACTTACTTAGGGCCAGGCCGTTCGCATGGTAGTTTACCGCTTTGCGTTAAAATGCATTTCAATGAAACAAAAATGGAAACCCAAATTATAAACACATAGGTAATCTATTCTTGGATACGCGTTATGGCTTATTCTTTAGGTGTCCAGATTGAATGATCCAGTTGATTAGTTCTAATTTTCTTTGTTTGAATTCAATTTTATTTGTTAGGTTTAATTTTCTCAAATTTTAAGGTTAATTTTTATACCTTAACATGAAGTTTTCACAATTATTTCCTAAATCGTTTTGAAATTTGGTTGTGGTTGGACGAGATTTTTTAAAAAATCACACTGTCCACACGCACATTGCAATGTGACGTAGGAGAGCAAACGTAACAGGAATAACGTTGAAATAAGTATTCCATTCTAATACGTAGCATAACATACGTTGCGATCGTGAGCTCGGTTTTTGCCTAACTGACGGATTATATGCGGACCTTTATGCCTCTTTCGTACCGAAGCGTTTCACCATCTTGCGTTAAAATTCAGTTTTGGTGTTGGTCTAAATTAGACTTAATGTCATGCTTAAGGTCGAAAATCCAGCAGCTTTCTATGAAAAATTGCAGAGATTAAAAATATTTTATGAACGAATGTTTTTCCATGTATGGTTTTCCATTATATTTGCCATTCATTCAAATGCGTTTTAACACATTCATTGTATGTACAAGCCTGCCGTGCAGCTGGCTACACTCGTAGCACGCGCGTAGCTAACTTGAAAAGCGTTTTGGTGTAAAACACACCTGTTGTGCGGGAGTCATACGGGCGTAGCAGACGACAAAACACAGCTTGTGTGTTTTCAGCAGTGAAAGTGTTAACGCAAAGCGGTGTATCCCCTTTTAACGAATTATGAAGTATTATTTTGTTGTAAACATACATATTTTATAATTAGTTGTAACTAGTTGTAACTAGCGTACTTATTGATACTCCCAAATAAAACGACTGCAATAAAAAGTTTCACGCAAATTTTCTCATAATTATGTATATAAATATTTTGCCTCCTAGGCAAGCACTCATACTTTGTCCTTGTCGCAATATTGACTTGCTCAATTTTAAACTAGCTCATTTTTTATCACATTTTTTTATATTTCCGTTAAACTGTACAAGAACTAGGTGCAAAGCTTTTTTAAATGTTAATGTATCTGAATATTTAAATCGAATATCAAAGCAAATAAATTTAATGAAATAAAAATTAAAAAATGGTTCAAAAATAGTCTTATAAAAAATTATTACAATTGTGCCAACTTTAGACATCTATTAAACAATACATATATTTTAAGATACCACACACAAATCAGTTTTACGAAGTAAAATATATTTGAACAGAATTTTAACACACCACCCAATCGTGACCCACAAAGTACTGTCATATTAAATTTATTTTTAGATTAATCAGTGACCTAACCACATTAACTTCACTTGAAATTTTAATCGTTAAATATATGAACAAGACTTTCTATTAATAAATAAAAAATCCATGAATGAAAATAGGTCTCTCACTAAACTTAAGTGGAAGAAGTGGTGGGTGGTATTATATAGGTAATAAATAGGCTCTTCAATATTTTCTTATAATAGGATTCCAAGTACATATAATGGTGTAGAAGTTCAAATAATTATCATCATAAAATTAAGATACGGTACGAAATACGATGAAAGAAGCGCGAATAAACATAATTCTTACAACTATAAATATACATGTTTGTAGGATTTCCTAAATTCGATGATTGATTTGAATTAAGGAACATACTAACAGTTTAAATCTTACAGTCCACTTTGGAAATTTCACGTACATTACCAACATTATTTTTAAATGTCTTACTTAACCACAAATGGTGATGCGAAATGGAAAACGTTCAGTACCTACATAATAACACTGTATTTTTACCTAAGACATTTTACATAAAACGTCACTGAAAGATGCTAAGTGAAATTATCCTTTATATATAAAGGTTATTTATCCCCTGTTAGTGCCGTAACCCAGTGTGACCATCGTCCCAGGCCGAACGTGTAGAATAGAGGGGAATAGTAACATGTAAATCCGCTTGCCATAGGTGCGTCCACTAGAGGCGGGACAGGACAGAACGCAACGGAATCCGTCAACTGATCACTCGCCAAGCGCATTTATTCATCCCTGTATGGTGGACGCAACGTGATCGTCGTCTCCAGTGGACGCAGTACTCAAAAATGCTCCCCGCACCGACTCGACCCAACCCGCCTCTGTTGGATGCTTAGCTTAATTATTCCGTTTTTATTAGTAAGTTTTAATAAAACGAAAATATTAATGTTTACGTACTTAATATATACACATTTGAATAAAGTGAATATTGGAATGAAAATTGTTTTACATAAGTACTTCACTAGCACGAATTATTCATACAGAACAGAGACATGAAGGAGAATTATTTAATTGCTACAACAAGACATAATAATATAAACAAGATTAGAAACAAGCATTTCTTCGCGAGACCCTCCTACTCAACCATAGGCCCTCTCTTAATCGATAAATTAAGGCAATATGCTTTTTTGGGAAATTCTTTCTTATATTCGGCCACAAAAAGGAAATAAATACAATTTATTATTTACTTATTAGGTATGTAAACCTATTTTCTGAAACAAAACTTCTTATGCAGCTGTATCATTGTTAATCAGACTATCTGTGCAATGTTTTGAACCGTATATTATACTAATTTAAACGAAACTTCATAAAGCGAGCAAGTGTCTAATCCTTATCGCTCGTGATACCGTGCTACAGATGTACCTATGTACACTTAATCCATGACGACTGATAATATTTTATGAATATTACGAAAAAAAGAAGAAATTTGAAGATTCCCATGTACTAACAAAAACTCACTAACAAATTCGAATCTATGTTTATAATATTCAACATTAAACAATATTTTACTCTCTAAACTTACGATAGTTCTAATCCTAAAGCATTTTGTAATCAACGCTTATATCTGTCAAATAAAAAAAATTACCTAAACACTTAGGGCATTTTAGAGATTTCATGCATGTCTCATTCATTACATTTGTAAGCCCTCCTCCACTTCAATACCTTTGGGACATGAGATATAAATTTATCGTTGCGTCCTGCGCATAGCTTTTCTAATGACACGTCTTCCGGTATTTCCAGTGTTTGGAGCACTGCCCATGTTAAATTGCAATTGCTGTGGAGCACCGCCAGGCGGAACGAAATTGTACATG
>DWBW01000439.1:0-10269 GCA_018231125.1 Spialia spio | reverse complement strand
TAGAAAAAGGAGTACTTAATGATGATACCTATTTCTTTTTAATTATAATGATTTAACACGCTAACACGCTAAATATGCTTAATTGCTATTATATTAGGTATCATGACCATTTAAGATTAGTCACGCAACTTTGCACCATAAGTAGACTGTAGATTAAAAAAAATCAGTATCGAAGCGACATACCACAGAAATAATAAAGGTACCTAAACTTTAACCTCAATTTATTCGAAATTATAATTTTGTAATATAATCCATGTTACAAAATTCCAATGTTACAAAATCGCCATAATCCACTCACGTCTTGAATTTTATATATCAATCTACTTATCCATCAACATGATCTTGATAAAGCAGCTTTTCCCCCGCTCTCTTATATTATTTATAAAGTACCAACTTTTGTTTGTCCTAGGAACATGCTAAAGATATTACAAAACATTATAATTATTCAAAAATAGACAGAGGAATTTGCTTAAACCATTCTTGTAAACAATATTATAATGTTACCAATAAAAATATAGAAGACGCAGCGGGCCTAAACAACGTCCTTGCGGAATGCATGAATGAAGCTGTGTGGAACAAGTATCACTTGAAGGCAAAACTTGCTTTTGTGTATTACTGTGATCGTTCTAATGAAGATAATAAACAAATCGAAGCCTTAGACTGGGCAATAATCGCTGTATTGACAACCATAGCATGTCTCTGTCTTATCGGAAGCTTATACCATGTTAAAGTCCGAAATATAAACGAGACAAAACAATATACAACTGGTATGTAAATTTTATTTGCTTTTTGATTTATAGGTACTTAGTTTGTTTTAATATGAGATCATCAATATTTTGTTTTGTTGCTTGTTAATTTAATTTCATAGACACCGAGATCTACGTCAAATTTATTACAAGATCTCGCTAATATCCCTGACGCATTCTGAATAAAATTGTCCCCAAATTTCAAACATGAATATTTTAAATTTCGATATAGGTCTAAAGAATATTATCTGAACTGACAGTTTTTTTAATTCATAAGCTTTTATTTTTCGGTGTTGCTAATTGTTATCAGAATCTGGTTTATGATTTTAAACTTTAAAGGAAACAAATACCTTCTGAGCTTCTCGATATTTCAAAATTGGCGAGGCTTGAGACTGGAACAGGATGACCCTCGATTGGACGCGTTAAAAGAATTGCACGGTTTAAGGTAAATCTTTTATTTACCTACTCATAGGTATAGAGAAAAGCCTAAGTACCTACTAAAGGAGTATATATTTTGTACCTACTTTGTAGATTACCTAAATATGGTTACAGAACTTCAGCGGATCTCCGCGGTTGTATTATTGTGACAGTTAGTGTTTATTGTTTAATCACTTCATTTTCAGGTGCATCATACTTTACATAACTATTTACGCCCACATCAGTATGTTAGTAATTACCGGATTTACCAAAGACCCACAAAACCTTGAGAAGGTATGTTTTTCTGACATAATTTTTAGTTGTACTTATTAATTTATTTCTTTATTCAAGGAAAACTTACAGCTAGATACAAATATTTAGACATATTAAGTATGCATAGGGCCAATTACAAGTTTTCACATGTAACAAAAAAAAACTTACTAAAAAATTATCAGATAACACAATAATGGACAAGACAACAAAGAAGAAATGATTAAAAAAATATAATGGTGTACCTACATAGAATTACACTTGCTTAATTACATTATCACCGGTTCATCTTTCCGGACCCGTACATCTTATTTTTAAAGAATTGTAGACTCAGTTTCCGCCTGAGCGTAGACGGGCTGGTGTTGAAGACATCGATGTCTAGGGTACGAGATGCAATGTTAAGAGACCTGCTCGCCCGAATAAGGAAAGAATTAGATCTGTACCTAGTGTTCGAAACTGGTACACATAGGGGGACAGGTGCTCTAGTAGTTCTTGGCACTCGTAGTGAAATACTTTTTAACAACTCGGGCGAATCTATGTTTGAGTTTAAAATATTTAGGAGAAGAGTCAAGTCAGCAATCCGCCTTCGTTCATAAAGAGGAAGTAGATGATGTCTTCTACACTGCTCTATATAAGAAATATCATAGTTTTTAGTACGAAACTGCAAAAATCTAAGAAAACGTTTCTGTATCCTTTCAATGCGATTAATATATACGTCATACAATGGGTTCCATACCTGTGAAGAATATTCGAGGTGGCTACGGACAAAAGTACAGTACAGAATTTTAAGGGTCTTAATATTTTTAAAATCAGAAGATATACGTAATATGAAGCCAAGTGCTTTAGAAGCCCTTTGTGTGATATTATCGATGTGCACATCAAAGAGGAGTTTGGTATCAAACATTACACCTAGATCTTTTATCGATGTAACTCTAGTTAAGGGTATGTTATTAATTTCATAGTTGAATTTTATGAATTCAGATTTTCGTGTAAAAGTACATATATTGCATTTCAGTATATTGAGATCTAAACGGTTCCGTTGACAATAGCTATAGAAGGAATCGAGATCGTTCTGAACCTTCAGAGCATCATCTAATGTGCGAATGACATTAAAGATTTTCATGTCGTCAGCATAAAGTAAAACTTTACAAAATTTGAAACACTCCGTGACGTCATTAATGAAAATCGTGAAGAGGAGAGGTCCGAGCAGAGAACCCTGAGGGACACCAGAAGGGATGGACATAGCAGAAGATGAAAATCCGTTTATTACCACAATTTGGCTTCTATTTAAAATATAGGAACTAAACCATCTATAAAGGTTGCCCCTTATTCCAGCATTTAGAAGTTTCCGGAGGAGAATTTGATGATCAATTCGGTCAAAAGCTTTAGTATAATCAGTATAGATAACATCTACCTGAGAGGGCTCCGACATATATTTGGAAAGGAAGTCATTGCATAAAATAAGATTAGTGGTAGTAGACTTGCCTTTCAGGAAACCATGTTGTTCGGTAATAAATGATTGTTTAAGGGTTGAGTAAACCTGGGTATATACAAATTTTTCAAAGATTTTGGCGAACTGACAAAGTTTTGAGATTGGTCTATAGTTTACAACTTCATTTTTCGAGCCCTTTTTATGAATAGGTGTTACGTATGCTGTTTTCCATATAGTAGGCACAATTCCAGTGGTGATTGATTTATTAAATAATAAGGAAACAGGAGTAACCAGACTCTTAGCACATCTAGTAATAAATAGAGCCGGGATGTTGTCTGGTCCAGGTGACTTTTTAACATCTAGATCTCGTAACAAGTAAAAGAGTTCAGAATTGTTTATGTCAATAGAAGTAATATTGTGCACAATAGATCTAGTTGATGAATTATCATCTAGCACAAGAGAGCTACCAAATGAGGCGTTGATCTCATCATGTAAAAAGTTCGACTGAAAATATTCCGCAAACATATTACATATTCCAGAACCATCACTAGAGCTTCTCGAACCATACTGCATAACCGCAGGGTAAGAGTTGTGCTGCTTAAGGCTCTTGACATACGACCAGAATGCTTGTGGATTTTTTCCAATGTTATCCTCAATTGAACAAATATATTTACCAAACATTTCAGTTTCCAATTTCTTTGCTCGCTCTCTGAGTAGTATGAATGAATGCCAGTCCGCTTGATTTTTATATTTGCTAAACTTAGCATGGTATTTATGTTTTTCTTTAAGTATCTTGATTAGTGGAGTTTTAAACCAAGGTGGGTAATGTGAACGAGATGAATTCATTAGTTTCGATGGAATATATCGAGACCGTAAATCATAAAGTACATTATAAAAATATTGAACAGCATCTTCCATAGAGCGATTATTAATTTCTGATTCCCAGTTAATTAAATTTAATTCATGTGTTATTGAATCATAATCACCATGCATATATGAAAACTGCTTGCGAGGTTGAGATCGGAGAGTATGAAGTTGAACAAAATATGCCGATATGATTAACGATTTGTGATAAGGATCCTCTGGCACCAGGGGATCATCACAGGGTTTAATGGATACTTCATTATTTGAAAAAACTAAATCCAAAATTTTATCTTTAAAGTTTTTTACGTAATTGTATTGATTTAAACTACATAATTTCAGATTATCCATAAAATCCTTCAACATTTCATTCATTGAAGTTTCAGGGTGCAGGTAGGTATCATGAGCAACTAGTGACCAGTTGATATTTGGTAAATTAAAATCGCCAAGTATGAGAAATACATCAGTGGGGTTTGCCAAAACAATGTCGACTAATTTTTCAGAAAAAATTGATAGCTGAGTCGAAAATGAATTTCCTAGATTTTGTTGGCACAAGTAAATCGTACAAATATGAAATTTGTAAGAAACCCTCGGCTTAGAGTTCTGTAGTTTTAGTGTTACCCATATATCCTCAGCAGAAGAACACCATTCATCTCGAGCGTCCGCGACAAGTTCCCGACGTACGGCAATCAATACACCCCCTCCTAAAGATTGATGCGTATTAATATAATTTCTGTCCCGTCTCCATACAAGATATCTATCATCAAATAATTCATTATTGTTAATCCCTTCCAAAAGCCAGGTTTCCGTTAAGCAAATTATATCATAGGCGTTGAGAAGTATGTTCCTGCGAAATACTGTTGTTTTTGTCCGTAACCCTCGAACGTTTTGATAATAAATAGTAAACCCTACCATTACATATATAGTACACAGCCATAAAAAGAAAAAATTCACAGAAAACGCAGTAAAAAGAAAAAAAAAAATGCAATAAGAATTTCAAAACAAAAACAAAAGCACACAAGTTAAAACCAGTCGTCAGTCCAGGGATTAAGGTTTACAGTAATTTGTTAATCCCAACTGCAATAAGATCTCAATTACAATGCAACAAGTAATAGAAACGTTTTTTAAAATTTTTTAAAGCAAAGCAAATATAAAACAAAGAGATCAAGCGATAAGAATACAAAAGCCGATCGGTGCGCAAAAGCGTAAACAAGTGCGTTTCTCAAAGTGTATACAGCATAATAATATGATTTATTTTAGAAATTTAATTATGATATGTATAGTATTTTATTTATGTATAGTATATATTTGTAATTACTATGAGAAGTAAGCACTAAAAGATAACTAATTAAGATAACAAAGCTTGTGAGAAAAAATAAGGCAAAAAAAAAAAAAAAAAAGAAGCAATATTATGTACCTATGATATGCGTTTTAAGTCTAAATCTGAATTAATGGCAAATATTGGAGAACCTTCGTTTTTTCTCACAAAAATTCTACAGCTTTTTACCCAAACAAATGAAAAATTTCTTTCCTTTGCTAGTAGTTTAACTTTGTTCAGGAGGATCTTGTTGTGAAGGGTCAGGTGATCGTTTACGAAAATCCGTTTATCATTACCCAATCCTAGACTGGCAGCTGTCAAAGATTTATATTTTCTTGCTGCAGCAACAAAATCTTCTTTGATGTACCTATTATGCAACGACACAATTATGTTCTTGCTATTGTTGTCACCTCGAGTGGGCACGCGTGCAATGTAATTGATCTGATCTTTAGAGATTGGACAGTGAATACAGTCACCAATCTTACCAACAATGTTGAACAAATTTTCAGAAGATTTAAATGGGACTCCTTTAATCTCTATGTTGTTAAGACGAGATTGCTGATGATCTTCGTTAGCCCTTTTCTCCAACAAATCCACGCGCTGCTGCAGAGCCGTAAAATGCTCTTTTGTAGCTTGAAGCGACTTAACTTCACTGTCAAGTTTAGCAATCTTGTCAGTAATAGATGACAAGGATTGATGGATTGACGATACTGAGGATTTAACCTCCGTGATTTCTGTTTTGATAGACTTTAAATCACTTACTTCTTCCTGGATTTTTCTTACACTTTCCACTAATACTGGGAGTGTAGCTAACTGAGACGATAAATATTTGATTTCGACGAGTATATTTTCCAATTCAGGTGATTTACTTGGTGTAGGACTGTGATTTTTGCAAGAAGAACATTTCCACGTGTACTTTCTATCACCTAACTTTCGATAGCCAGCTTCCGTTATACCCGCGCATGGGAAATCAAAACGGTTTTGGCAAACCGAGCATTGCACTCCATCCAAAAATTCAGTGTTACATCTGTTACACTTATACATTACTGAAGAAGATTAAGTAGATACACTGCAAGTTTGAGAACCGCACGCAACTGATGCAAAAATGAATATAAAATATGTGTTTTGTTTAACCGATGTGTCTTGTTTAACCGATGTCTTAAGACGAACTGTAACAAAATTAGATTGCATGATTTTATGAAATAGATTAAAATGTCACATAATCCCAAATCAATATCAACGCCATTGAACGGCTCTTAAGATAAAACAGTAGCGATAACTTATGTTCATAGAACATGTGACGTTCTAATAAGAAAAACTATTTGAATACTATGTCACGTTCTTATCCGCTGAAATCTTATCTGACGATAAGACGCACTGAAGCACATGGCAGTACAGAGATTTGCACTTCTCAGTGTCGAGAAAAAAAGATTGAATACAATGTATGGTGCACGACTGTACATGGTGTAGGAATTGTCCACGACAGACGATGATGTAAGCTTGATACTATAAAATTGTAAAAGGTACCTAGTTAAGTTTTTTGTGATTACATTAAATAAAATAATATCCAAGTACCTTGTTACAATATTTCAACCAGATCTACTTAATGAACATCGTAGTAATAATCCTAAACACGGAAATACTGAGAGGTATTCGTCAAATACCTATTGAGTTCAGATAGTTCCAAATAGAAAACATTTGCGCTGCTACAAGGTCGCCCGGTCGACGTGGAGTCAAGGGCGTTCGCTAGACATAGTACATAAGCACCAATAATACTTAAATTAAATTATTAACACGCGCCAGTGTCCACCAAATCAAGACTCGGCTAAAGCCAGGTGCAGGTAGCGTTGGACAGAGATACTATACAAGATATGCAACTTGAGGGAAAAGCTAGCAGAGGGAAATTGTGCGCCCCCAACCTCTTGACATAGAACGAACAAGAGACGAAGGTCGACACGACGGTCGAACCGGTTCAAAAGTAAAAGTGAGCAAGGCTGCGGTCGCGTGTCCACCCACTAAATCCTCATTACGGACAGCGATGGCATAATTGTCGACAACAAGGCGCGCAGCCTTGGCCGTGACCGACGTTGGATAGAACGCTTATTTTAGCTGTGGTGACGCAGCGTGATGTAACACGCATTATATAACGTAAAGCGTGCGCCGGCGGCGTGACGGCGCGCCGCGACTCGAGGTAAAAGCGAAAGCAGAGAGAAAATTGCATTACGCTGCCATGACAACGCAGCAGGCCTCGACTCAGCTCGCAGGCATGCAACTAGATAGCCAATAGCCGCAACATTGTCGGTATCATACATAACACGTAATAACTACCAAATTAATCTTAACACTTTAGAAACTTCTGCTGCAAGTACAAAAACTACTCAAACAAGTTTGTAGGCTGAAGAATTTCAACTAGTTTCAGTTTCATGCTTATTCATGATAACATTGCCAAAGGAACTTTAATATCCATATAAAAATTTAAAGGGAAAAATCCAGAAAAGGTTTAAATTATAGCAACATAAATATCGATGAATGGCCTAGACGATTCCGAATGTCAATTTAATACCCATAAAGGCTACCACAGAATGGAAGATAAAAGCTACTTTGTACGCGTTTCAGAAATATGAAGCCGATACAAATAAAGAAGCTATTAAAAACTTATTAAAATTCTGCGCTCCATTCATGAACTTATGGCATTCGAACAATAAGGAAATACGCGGAAACCATTCAATAAGTATTTGCGAATTCAGTTTATTGCTAGTCAACGCACGCCTGACGAGTTTTCTACCGCAACGCGTACTGTTCTAAAACAAACAGCAGTCGATTTCAAACCATGCCCTGAAGGCATTAGAGATTTTATTGTTATTAGTCAGTTGCAAATTTTACTTCGCGGTCATACGCACGCATGCGATTGACAGCTAAGTCACGTGCGTGCTTTCTTCGTGGATTTTGCGCGCAAATCTGAACCAATGGCTCTGTAACGGTAAGCGACAGTTCCGCGATGTGTGCTGCAAAATTCCAGGAGGTAATCTTTTGAGCAACATTTTAACCGAATGGTACGCGACATTGTAAGAACGTAACATTCAATTTAGTGCAATAAATGTAAATGTTAATGCTGACTTGATACAAAGAACGGGGACATAAGATAAACTGGTTGACCCAACAGGCCAGCCCTGAAACCTCCCACTAAGTTAGGATGTTTTGAATTCAAAGCAGTCAACCTTATAACTAAACGTAGATTTTGTAGTTTAACTTACGCGTAAATAGGTCTTAATAACACTTTCGCTTTTTTAAAATTTGGCTAAATGGAACAACTGAAATATCTATGAAAATTAAAATTTCACTCACCGAGCCACCAGGCGCCAACCCATCTCGGGTCACTGGAGTCGTAGCCCGGGTCCTCAAGAGGATTGACGTAGATCATTGTGCAGAGAGCTCCCAGTAGAAAACCCAAAGCAGGGCCTATAACTCTAATGCCAATGGTGATCGCTGTAACAAAGAAATTGAAAAAAATAGAATGAGCACTCGATAAATTTTGAACTGAACTTTCAAAATGTAGATACATATATGCATGTATACCTATTCATTTACACCGGACAGTGGGCGGGCACACGACAAAACGCTAATATATTTAATCATACCGTGAACATTCAAAGGCAAGTCATCAACATTCAATAGCACGTTTTGGTCGTTACCCAAAATATAACATTTGACCCGGTTTAAGATAACTCCAACGCGTGTAGTAAGTTTATCGAAAGCAAACATAAATAGGATTTCAGGTTACGTGAAGGTCATGAAGGCTTTACTAAATGTCTAATTCTACTTTTATTTCCAAACAGTATTGTAGTTCAAGTAATTTTGATTGATTCAAGTCTCATAACAAACATTTTTCCACGAAATTGTCTGTTGTGAGAAAAACTGGCCTTCGCAGTGATTAATATCATGGCAAAAATAAAAGCTACTCGAGACCTGAGTAATTCGATTAAATTACTTCAAGGAAACGTGAAAACGAGACCATTGATGAAGTAAATATTAATGGGCATAATGAAGATGACGGAGATGATCATTATGTAGACGATGTTGGTCACTCAAACGCAAAACGGACACCAGTAGTTGATCTCAATAGGGCTAGGAGGGCTCGGGCAGAGCTAATTGAAGGTCGTTCAACTGCCAACGATAAATTATCGTGTGACTATCACCGCGTGCAGGATAGGTTATCAGGATAGGTATGAATGAAGTGGTTAATGTATTTACCAAGCTTTTAATTTTTATAAGCTGACACGGGGATATGCAAGGGATATGAAACCGCCGCCCACGGCGCCCACAAAACCTGCCACTAAGCAAAAAGTTCTGCCTTGCATACTTTTTCGCTACACAATTAATAAACATTATAACAAGAAATTATTTAAGATCTATAAATCTATCCTATGAAAAACCGGGCAGGCATTACCTACCTAAGGCCGATGAACAATTTCTTAGAAAACATATTTTACTTTCTGAACTGTCCCAATTTTCGTTGGAAAGATAAATTAAAACCAATCATAAACATAACTAAGAACCAGCAAAGGGTGATTGACCGAAAAACAATCAGTACTTAGGCCCCAAATGTAATCGTTCGCAGAAATCGACCGCTACGCTTGCCAAAAAACCAACTGAGCACTTTTGGCTCGCGTGCTTCATCGAAAGGAATATTAAATTTACCTTCCTATTATCAACGTGCACTTTTGTAATGAATAATGGTCTCGTCAGGATCGTTTTTCAAAAAGAGACGCGGCCGCTGTTCGCTACAAGTTTTTTTATTATCTCGTAAGTACTCGTAACACACACGGCAACGCGTGCAATTGCAATATTTAACCGAGAACGAAGCGAGCATGCTACGCTATTCCGGACTGAAATTATAGTAGGTTTAAGAGCCAAATTTCCTTGCATAAAAGTAGTTCCGAGTTAATTGCACAATTTGGTCCTCTGTATGACTGTCTCTACCGGTTCCAATGCATCACGTACTATATATTCAGTTTGACCGTTTTGGACAGTCATTGAATTAAAATATATGCCATAAAGTCACTCCTACAAATCGAATTAGACAGTTTATGCACGACATACGTTTTACCTACACAGCAGTGATAACAGCAATCACGACATTGATTTATTTTTTGTTCTTGCAGCAGACAAACAATGTCTGAAGATAGTAATCAGTTCAAGATTTTTTATTTTATTTACGTCGTTAC
>DWBW01000438.1:0-10271 GCA_018231125.1 Spialia spio | reverse complement strand
AGAACTAATAGAAATGCTTTATTTATCCTCGCTTAGCACAGCTCTGATGGAAACGGCTTAGCGGAGCGAGGCTAGGTAAATGAAGCAATATTGGTTCTTCAAAAACACAGACTAAGGTATAAGTTTATACACGTAACATATCATCACAAGCAACTAAGCATGGTAGTTCAATGCTTTTAGGTTATAGGCTATAGCTACACTATGATTGCAAAATAATAAGCAGACGTGAGTTAATTGACTTAAAGCTTCACGTAGCATCTCGTTTATGATAGAAACTCTAACGACGATGCCATACATTAGAGATTCCGTAGTATATGGCATTAATTACGTTACATGTCAGTTGACTAAGCTTATTTCGTAGTCAAAGGCACGACGGTTGAGGTTATTGACTCAGTAGTAAGCAATTTCCGGTTTTTAGTAGTAGGAAATTGACAAAACGTAGAGCGAGTAACTATCTTTATATTCTGATAACTTATAGACTTATAATAAGGCGTCCTATCTTGCAAACGGTTAGTTACAAGAATCTCAATATTTAATTATTCACTGCGTGACATCTAATAATATGAACATCATCTGAATCGTTAGATTTGGCCATTTTCACCAACAGGTCCTAAATTTTAAGAGACATTTAGCGTATTTTAGCGGTCACTTAATTATACGCACTTAGCGGTCACTTAATATCCTTTTTACCAACGTTACCTAAATTTAAGGCAACTCAAGTATAGGTATAAGCGACGGATACTAATTG
The DNA here is from genome assembly GCA_018231125.1 of Spialia spio. Taxonomy (NCBI): domain Eukaryota; kingdom Metazoa; phylum Arthropoda; class Insecta; order Lepidoptera; family Hesperiidae; genus Spialia; species Spialia spio. The sequence goes on along the minus strand of DWBW01000438.1, from coordinate 9,523 downwards.
ACGGATGTTACATTGACAATAAAGAAGTAAACTTCCTTTTTTTAAACTTGGACATATTATATTGTTGATTACACAGCCACGTTTCACAGGTTTATTTAAAATTTACTGTATATATGAACGAAAGTCTACTCTGATATCAACTGTTTTCAAGTTTAGTATAGCCGCCACTAATTTTATACTAACATATTTGATTGAATTTCAACGTAAATTGCAGTAGAATTATTTAACCGGTAAAGTTACGGTTTTTTGAAAACACTATATTTCAAAAGAATTGTCATGTATCTGACTAGCCCCTAACTTAGGAGCTCGTAGCTTAGTGAAAACGAAATTATATGAGGGAGCGATTTATGGTAAGTAAGACTTACCTTAAGACCACGGCCATAATTGATTTAAAAATCATAAACAGGACAATATTATAACAGCGCAAAAACATTATACTTTAACTTAAATAAATTCTCTGTACCTATTTCATTAATAAGAGTTTTGGTAATAATTGCAACCTTGTTTATAATTTCACAACTTCGTGTCAATTTTATAATTAAAATCCGCTTGCAAGGCTTGCAAACCGCAGCGTACCTAATTAGTGTTCAGATTATTTAAATTTATATTCGTATATTATCTCCTGAAATTCTAAATTATTGTAAATATTTCAAGTTATTCGTAAGTCAATCTACATAAATATAGGAAGTCAATTCAGAATATTACTGATATTTTGGTACACGTACATATATTATATTATATAATTACCTGTGACGAAAAATTGACCTACCTAATCACTAGAGTTGATATATTGCCATACAATACCTTCATCCAATACGAGTAGACTTATACATGGAGAATCAGATAAAAACGAAAAAGCTTAGAATTAACCAAAGGTAGTATAAGTAGAGATATTTACAAAATAAATAATATATATATACGTATATTATATACCTACTGGAAAAAATATAAATACTACGAGTGATATAGAAAATATTATTACAAGTAAAAAAAGTCAGTCTAATAAAAACTTGTAGGAACTCAAAATCGTCTCTAAATAATTTTCTTTTGTTTTTGTTTAGTTCAAATCAATAGTTGAACTTTACATTTTCCATCCTACACGTCGTCATAAAAGCTTGTAACGCCGCCTCTTTACGCTTGGGCCAAGCATTTGTGGTGAAGCGCTCAGCTCATTTCCACTTCTCTCAGTTGGGGTTTGAGCATCCTACCGAGCGGTCGTTTGTAAACAGCCTTACCCAAGATCTAAGTGAGGCTTCAGTAAACAACATAACTTCTTTTTATTGTCGGTAAAATAATAGCTAAAATGGATATCACCGTCACAAGACACTTTAGCTTGGATGAAGTGAGTTAACTTAGATGAGTAAATGTTTTTAGAATAAAAACTTTTTTGTACCTCGCTTATTTTTTTGTTTCATTTTTTTTTTCTTATTTTGTTGATCGAATAAACATATTATATTTTAAATTTTTTTTTACTTTTATTACATTTACATAAGTAAAGTTTTCAACTAGTATTTTAATTTTCTAGGAATTAATAATCATTTTTTCATTTTATTAATTTCATCATCATCTTTCTTTGTTTGTCTATATTTTTTTTACATAACTCGTTAATATGTAGGTACGTTAGTTTGTCTGACTATTGTACCGCATGTTCGAGATGCCGTAAACATTTTTAATATCCTCTGGAAAGCAATAAACCAGAGAATTCTTCCTGTCAGTTTATTTACTTGATGTCCCTTAGGTATATATGTATATGTAGGTATATTTATTTATATGGTACCCAAATTGACATCAAAAGACTGATCAGGACAATAACTCCTTTTGCTTCATACAGTTTAAGCTGCGATTAAAGGCGTCCAACGTTGATATTAACTTTGATCCTTTTTAAACCTTTTTAGTCCAATTTAATCATACTTTGTCTTTTAATATTTCAAAAATCTCCATTTATCATAACGTAACAATTCATTCTATTACTTTCATATCAACTATTGTATGTTTTGTTGTTGTAAATGTAAAGGTAGTCCCATAATAAATGACAAAAAGGGCCCGTGACTGGTTTGAAAATTAAATCAAACTTTGCTAATATTACTTTGAGAAAACTTCTAATAACAATTAATGGAATTCAAGAAAGTTCTTCATACTCGTGGGTCATAATAATGCCTTCTATAATATAACTACTACAAAATTTAATGTGTAATCTGCGTGTATTTCAAAAATAAAACATGTGAAAAAATTATTTAGGTATTTAATAGAAATTAAGATGAACATTAATTAACAAAAACGGTACGGCCTGATTTTCACCTAAACAGAGAGTGGAGGAGAGTTGTGGACTCTGAGCTTTAAAGAAATGTAATTGGTAGTGCACCAGCTATATCGTTACCAAAGACTTAGACCAATATTCCTCATTCTAGTCGTCAATGAGAAGCGGGGTGTTAGCTGCGATGGAGGCGGAGCCTGATCTCAACATCTTCGAGAACAAGCTGGGGCTGGCCGAGGACATGAAGTTCCTCGCGTCCATGCCCGAGCTGTGTGACGTCACTTTCTTGGTGGGGGATACCAGGGAGCCAGTGTGTGCTGTTAAAGCGGTACTAGCTGCTAGGAGCAGGTGAGCACCTTAATGATACGAGTAGAAAAAGCTGTGGATGGCCGAGGACTGTGACGTCACTTCCCTCATCGGTAGTGGAAGATGGTACTGGCTACTTAAAGCAGGTGAGGAACATGTTGATGAAAGTACAATAAGCCGGGGCAAGCCGATTAGATGAAGTTCTTCGCGTCTATGTCCGAGCTGTGTGACGCCACTTTTCTGGTGGGAGGTATCACCGTACCAGGGTACCTTTCCCTACGGTACTGGCTATTACACTACCTAGTCCGTGTGTGCTGCTGGCTGCTAGGAGCAGGTGAGCACTTTTTGATACAAGTAGAAAAATCTGGGGCTAACCGAGGACTGCGACTTGACACTCCTCGTGGACGATATCCGGGAGCCAGTGCGTGCTGTGAAGGCGGTAGTGACTACTAGGAGCAGGTAAAATTATTCTTCAAAGTATCTCTGTATCTGAAGGTTCGTCAAAAGCGAGCATACAAAAAATCAGAAGAGTTTAGAAGTGATATATAAAGGTCAGATGGAATAGAGCACGTGTGTAGTCCACGATCCAAATCTTTAGTTTCTGAGGAGTCTTCTGCCCGGCAGATAGTGGTGAGTTGAGGATAAGGTGTAATAAAGTTGACGGTAATTTAATATTGATTGCAAGAAGACAAGTTGTTTTATTGGCTCCATTATAAATAGCATATTTTCTCAGAACCCTTCAGATACTGTTCAGATGATATTATCTGCTTGCCATACCAACGTTAAAGGTCTAGATCTAAAACTAGATATTTTACTTCTTTTAATTTGTTTTTTAAAATAATAATAATATATTATGGTATCATTTCCCAGATCATTGAAGGCTACTTAGCAAGGCCAAAGTATCCAAGTATTCAACTCAAAGTTACCCAACAAAGTAGAAAATAAGCATTTATATCTCTGTTTGTTATTATTTTGTTCCCGAAAACTTCTTTACCGTTTTCACTTTGTCATTACGTTTTCTTATGGTCCGTTGCCTTGTATAATTGGTTCACAGCACTTTTAATGAATAGCAACAGTAGGAATGTTATTTTCGTTCCAAATAACCACCACTTGGAATGTTATTCCATTTTCAAATATACGACAGAGGTTTTAATTCTGTTTTGAATAGAATTTAAAGAATTTTCCTTTAAAGAAATAGACATTTAAATAGGTTGATAAATGTTTTGCAACAATATTTTTATTAAAATACTGTCTCATCTTTTATCTCAAGGTAACTCATACTTTTTCTCTCTGTTTCTTTTTTTTATAAGGAAATAATTTACAGGTACAGAGCATGTTTTTAATACTTTCGTCACCGTACCTTTCAATTATTTATTTATTATCATATACACACATATAGCTTAGCTTAATATCGCTCATAATATAACTACAATACAACCACTTAAATAATTATTTATTGATACACATCAAAAGCTACAATATCAAGTGACCTCTTCAGATCTCTCTGATATCCTACACAAATTTGGGTCAAATTCTCATATACGACCAAGAATATCTCTATTAGCCCCAGTAAGTGCGAAGAGTGCCTTTCAAATCCCCATCTTGAGTACCCTTCGTACAAACATCTTCAAATTAACATATCCTACCCAATAAATTCTTTTCTTTCGCTGAACAAAGACTCTTATCCCTTTTAAGGACTACAGAGCTTTTAAACTGCATATGTTGGAAATACTAGTACCACAGATAATATAGCTAGTATATACGTCTAAAGATTCCATTACCGTACCAATCAACTTCTGTTCTTCGTATCCAATTTTCAACATATTAAATTGAAATTTCTGTTAGCTGCCTTCACTATTTTCTCTTTGTCCAATTACATGAAGAACGCAAATAAGATCATTAGCCTCAGTTCTTCGAAATTCTTTGCAGAATAATAACATACTTTTGTCAGTAATAAGAATGCAACCAAAGCCAAGCCATCAATTTAATTTAAGATATTTGAAAATTTTGATTATAGCGGAATATGTGAATATGAAATTTTGTAGTTTTAATCGGATTTTTTGAAAAATATGAAAAAAATTGTACATTACATAATTTAAATATAAAAGGTATTTGCTGAATTGAATTTTATAAACAATAGTCAGTTTTAAAACGATCCTTTGTTTGGTCGAAGTAAATTTTAAAATGTCGTTTACAATATAAACGTTACAATCTATCTGCTACCTACAAAAAACCAAATTAAAATGTGCATTCACCGTTATTGACGTGCCGTTTATAAAAAAATGCTTTTTAATCACTTGGGACGGTTTAATTAAGTGTCTTTTTGTTTGTAATTTTAAAATGTAATTTTAAATTCCATGCATAGGGTGAACATAACATGAATATGTTAATAAGTCCAAAAATATGCTCAGAAACTGTGGATTTTAAAGCTAAGCTATATCGCATTTAATACAACAATAGACTAGGATATGAGTTACTTTCCTTAGTTTCGAAAAATGAGAACATTCACAAAAAATTCCTCAAAGGAAGTTGGAACCGGTGAAATGTATAATGATTTCGCATGCAGTTTCGGAATGCGCATATAGCTACGAATTTGAATTTTCCTCTGTTTTAATAAAATAGAAATGTTCACAGAGTATTTCAAAAGATGCTGTATCAAGCTCCAAGTCCTCAAAGAAAGAAGGAACCAGCACCGAGGGAGAACAAGCTGAGACTCTTTCTGAAACGATCTTCGGAACCACTCCTGAACCTTCAAAATGCAGCCCAACAGGTAAAAAATTGTTATTCTCCACAATATTAAAAAAAATTGTAGTGCTACACATATCTGAATATAAGAAAATATAAAGCTTGTGAAAGAAGAGTTGAAAATTACCAAAATAATAACTACAGTTTTTAACTTAATCCTTTAAGACAAGGGCGATTTTATGCTGTTCCTTGAGTTAAATCTTAAATTCAAAATGCTGGCACTTTAAAAGATTAAGGGCTGTTACACAATTTTCAAGTAAGTTAGAAGTGATGTATTCGTTGGCTAATTTGACTATTCAGAACTATACTTAAAGATTGTGCGAAAATCTTGTACGAAAGCAATCTGTTAGGTACACCGAAACATTTTATTGTTAGTAGTAGTAACGTCTCTTTAACATAATAATCCTAAATATACTCGTAATGTTATAGAGAACTAGAAAGGTAATTCGATAATCCTTGATCTAGCCTCTTATTATGCTCATAGCATAATTTCATTACGAATAGTGAATTTATTTTGTTCCTATTTACCTCAAAGAGAATAACAACATTATTATTAAATCTGGCAAAACATTATTTGGTAAGACCAGATAGTATTGATCACACATCCGACCAGTAAATTCCCTGAAGATACCTTGAGCCGTAAAATTGATTTTATGCTCTCCTCTGATTTGAGTGCGGACCAGTGAGCTACGGGGTCAAATGACGATATAAATTGGCAATATTCTGACCACTCTCTGTAAAGTGTTTCTAACGTTGGGGCTTTTTAGTTAATTGCAAAAAATTTCAAGCTTACTAGTATTAATTCGTCAAAAGTCAAATGGTTATGACATCTAAATTCTTCGAACGAAAGCCTTTTACTAAGGCAGCCTTTCTAAATTAAATGATGCGTTGATTTAACTTTGATCACTATTTATGTCTTAAAGGCTTGGGAATTATAGGGGATCAAAATGTTGAAGGTCTTTGAAATTCGTTTATAAAGTGAATTCTAAAGTGACGTGACTTTTATACTTTGACGTAGTTAAAAGCCAATTTATTAAAAATAATAGATATGAGTATGTTATCTTAGTCCTTAAATGTTTCCTGATCAAAAATTAACACAATTTGATTTGTAGAAACAAAATTATTTTAAAATTGATCATCCTTTTATTTCGAATGGAAGACCCGATGAAAATATTCTTGACAAAAGATATTGTAAAACTGAAAACAATATGAAGACAAAATATACATTTTAATAACATTTCAAGAGCTTAATAAAATCAATTTTCTATCTTCAAACAAAAGCTGCTTATGAAAACATTCAGGCTTATTGAAGAAACTCATTTCATTTCTCCGCTTGGTCCCTAGGTTCCTAGTAGGATTTATGAAAAAAAATTTGATTCATTGCGAATATTCTATTTAGCGCATTAATAACAATAATTTGCATTGTTTAGTTTCTATAATTTTTGCTATTGTAATAATTATGGGAAATAAAGACATTAGTAAGACATTCATGGGAATAATTAATAATTTTAATTTTTAAAACAACTTTCAAGACATTTATAACTTCGCTAGACTTCGTCAATACTAACTTCTTCGTTATTGCAAATAATAAATTATTACCTTTCCCTGTGTATACTTTCATTGTCCATATACTTATTACATTACATTTTTTCCTTTCCTTTTGATTTTGGAACTTTTCTACTACATCACTCTCATAGTAAACCAATAAATTATTTTTACTATGTCCGTCACAGAGGACGTCATTCGCGCAGCAATTGGCTCCAATACAAGAGGTAAAACTAAAATTATGGACTTGTTCTACCGCGCACGGGTAAACGCTAGTCAAATGCTAATTCAAAGTTCTCATCTCTGTCACCTCATATTGTTCTCTCTTACGCTTGTCAGTTTCATTTCTCACTTCAATTTGCTATGCGTTACTCGTCGTCGGTGAAACAAGTCTTAGGTTGTTGTAGGTCTTTTCGTCGGTTGGAGTTTTCGATGTCGTACCCGTACTGTACAATTTTTTCACTTTCATAGTATTGTTTTGTAGTTGCGGCAAATTGAAACTACACGAAATTTTTGGATTTTTTCGCTCAGTTGTTACTCGTAGGATTGTTTTTATCGATTCTTGCATGGTACAATGTTATTGACAATTGTTTTCCAAATTTATATTTCTCACACATTCGTATACAGTTTCAGTACTTTTTCAATGTTTAATTAGTCATACACTACAGGACTTTTCAATTTCATCATTAATTTTAAATTTGTTGTTGTTGTATTCTTAAACATAAAGCTTTATTGAAGCACCTATCGGCATGTTATCTTTCTTGACAATTTTTTTCAATTAATCAATATTGTTGTAGCACATTCAAAATAATTGCGTACTTAGTTACGTTTATTCTTACTATAGTTAATAAATTGCTTCTATCACTTGTTTGTACAAGGAAATACGATGATATTTGCTTAACGAAATTAATTTGCGAAACTGAGGACGCTCCAAATTAGTATTAAAACTTAATTGGAACTTTGACGGTAGTTTTGATGCTTCTACATATGTACCTATTAAAATTATGTTTGACTTTAGCGTCTGCAGCGCTTAAATTTCCAAATGGTTTAAGACACGATGGAAATGGATGATTTTCTCGGTACTAATATTTCCAAGTTGAGATTAAATGTTTTTAATAAAATTGATTATGTTATCATTTTTATTGAAAATATATTGAACTCAATTGAATCCGTGCCGCTAATTAAAGTATTTTTGGTATTAAATATTGGTTCATTTTTGCAGGTAAATATTAAATTAATTAAATGGAATGTTGATGAATAGTATGTTAAACAATACTTTTCATTTACTTTTTTCAGCTTGACTCCATCGAAATACTTGCGATTCGATTACCAAGTGTGATTATTGCGTACATTCAAACTCTCAGTTTAAATGGCCAGTACAGGAGGATAATGGTACTTCTATAGATTGTAAACTTACTAATGTTATATTTTCTTCCAAAATTAGCCCTCATCTCAGCAGCATCAGACCCTCATTATCGAAGAGTTCGAGCCTGATGTATTCCGGCAGCTCATAGAGTACATTCACACTGGATGTGTCACGCTGCAACCTAGAACACTTTTAGGTGAGTTCCCTTGAATTGTACCTTCAGTATAAATATCGATGGAAACTTTGTAGTTCCCATTTCCATTGCTTTTGTAAGCAACTAGGACATTTCAATGTTGACAGTTTAACAAAAACAACAAAAATTGTATTTCCTATTTGCAATATCTTGGAAGCATGAAAAAGCTACTTAAATTGATCACTCGATCATTCTTTAAAATTGATGTCTAAGGTTCTCACAGGTATATAAAATTCATCTTCATGACTGAAAATAATTCTAAAATTATTGGCATTTTTTATGGATTGAAATTTTTGGATTTTAAGTACAACATGCTTTTAAGAAGTAACGTCCATAACTTTGGGTTTTGAAAAATAAGGTGCAATAATACTCAACTTCCTTCACGAGAGATTTCAATATTATTGCTTATTTCGTACAGAAATCTCTTCTAACTGACTTTCACTTTCATAATCAAGCTTTGATAAAACATCTGCACTACCTCGTTTATTCGTTTATGTTTCATGTAACATCAAGAACAACGTAAATAAATTTAGTTGTTTCAATATCTAAGCAGTATTAGTCCATAAGTCTATCTATGTTTTGGAGCGTATCCAGTTAATTGGACATAAGTTGGTTTGAGCTAAAATGAAATAGGATTATCGATAATTATGTTAACTTTGTAGAATACGAGTACGTTAAAGCAAGGTATATTCAATTAACTTGAAGTAATTTAGAAGATATTTGATGTTCGACTTACATGGATAATCTACTCGTATATTAGATTTTGGGGTAAGTACTTCAGCAGTTAATTTCAACAGAAAATCAGACAGAAGACCGGCATCAAACAGCTTTAATTTATATTATATTAAATTTGTTTCAACGCGCTTCTGTAGTATAAATATACATAGGAATTGAGGAATATGTTTAGGAATTGGTTCGTTTTTCTTTATTCAAGTGAGTATCCTCATTCAAGTAGTCAGATCATGAGAAGACTGTAAAGTAGATAGCTTAAATTATCAGCTCAATTAAATGCATTGTCATACTTAAGAATATATCTTACTAGCTGTAACCCGCGGTGTTACCCGCGAACAAAGAGTATTAATTCAGGGTGTAATGTGTATTTGTCAAAATTTGG
>DWBW01000437.1:0-10275 GCA_018231125.1 Spialia spio | reverse complement strand
CTTCGAGTAGAACCCCATAGCACCCCAGTGCGTAGTAGTTTTAGCTGAAATTTGACAATTTACGAACAAATTTTTGTCACGGACGCAAACTGTCTTTGTTGATCTATACTACAATACATCTATGCCTGCCACAATAAATTGAATTAAATGAATACAATAAAATGCAAATGTTTCAGCACATCACCCCAACAAAAACATACTCGTAACACACGTCATTTCTACGGAAAAAAGTGGCGATAATACTTTTTTCTATAAAAATTCACCAGCACGCTATGGTAATTGAAATTATGGCACTTATCTAACCCCACATCTTGTATGGGAATGTCATCAGACAATGACTACTTTCCAGTTCATCATGTGTCTGCTTTGTGAACAAATGACATGCTAATGATAAGTTTGCAGGTTTCACTCTTGTTGCATTATTTTATATCACAATACCACGTATTGCACATGATTTTAGATCTTTCAACGCTGATGAAGGGAACTTAATATTGGTGAACACAAAAAAGATTGAAGCGCAAGATTTAAATGCTCTTTTATTAGAAAGACAGGTGGAAATGCTAAATTGTTTCATTTACCTACCTTTTCACGTAACCATTGCAGTAAATCAATAAAAATAACCTCCACAGGGTACAAATAAAACCACCGATAATACTAAAACCATTTATTCCGGTTATAGATACACGATCGTCTTACAACTATCAGTCTTATATCGGCACATAAATAGCGAAGCGAAATAAATTAACACACTTAAAATATATCGAAACGTCATTGGTTGAGTCTCGGCTATTTCTTTCTATTACTGTTTAGAGTTGGTTTTAGGGGGATCTGAAGCGAGGGTCATTTGTTGCTGCGCGGGATAGTTGGCTTGGTAGGTTTGTGCGACGTAGGGACCGGGACCAACTTGTTCTTGTAGCTTCTCGGCTTCCTCTGGTGCGACGGGGCACATGCACGGCACCAGCTGCACATGTTGCAAGGACACTGGGGTCAGGCTGGCCCCGGCCGGGACACTAATGGGGATAGGGGCCATGCTCTGCTGCAACATCTCTTGTTGACCGTACTGTTGGGGCGGTATTTGGTAGTATTTGCGGGACTCGTAAGGGTACATGTACTGGTACCGGTAGGAGACGGGACCCATGTTTGGGGACAGGGACTGCCACGCCTTCTGCGATGCCTGCCTGCTGAAACAATTTGAGAATGTCTATGAACAACATGTTGAGGATTTTAAGCATTAGGAATGAGTAGAAATTAAAATTATATAGTGATATTTTTGGCTGTTCATTCAGAAATCATTTAGAAGGCTCAATATGTCTATTTTTTCGTTACACTTAATAATTGGTTTTGCTTTAAAAAGATAATCGCACAGCTGGCTTTGCAAATTAACTATGCTACTGGCTATGCAAAGAAATTAAGTCGCAAACATAAATTAAACATTTCAATCAAAAATTAAAACATTCGCTGTAGGTATTTTATTTAAGTTTCTATACATATATATAAATTAATAACGCCTTAGCAAAATCATGCATTGGCAATTAATAAGAATCTTGAGTAACTTAAAAAATAAACTTATCTACAATAGGCGGTTATATAATATACCTAATGTTAATGAAATCTAGAAATCTACTAATCCGTATCTCCACCAATCCGCATTAGAGTAGCGTGGTGGAGTATCCTCCAGGCCTTCCCCGGTTGAGGGGAGATACCCAGCGAACTACAAAAAATGCATTCTTTACGCTGTTCTTGATTAATTTAAATCTCATATAGGTACACTTACGTTGAATCTGAACCCCATTTGAGGAAAAAGGCTTCGGTTGAGGCTACTAGTACCAAGCAGAGACCGAACACGCACATCTGGAAAAAGATAGAAATTGAAATGAATTGTAGAGACAATTGGTATGCATTAAACTTAAACTACTGTATATAATGTATGTACTTTACGTACTAAGTTGGTATTAGTACCTGTTATAATATAATAATATGTGGTATTATCAAGGAAGATGCCCAATACAAAATGTTCAAAATCACACTAAGTATTACAGATTACTTCTTTCGATCGATCGTGCTATTATAAAATGCCACTCTTATTTTCAACTAAAATTTAAAATATAGATATACATAGACTGTTGAATATCTTCAGCAGACCTCTTTTTGTTTCTCTTACCTAATATTATCTATGCTCAAAACAAAAAGATCCCACGAAACAAATCTCTACTCCATATTCTCTATTAACATTTTTAGGTGGATGTTTAGTTTCGCTACGTCCGGTAACATTATAAAGCTATTTGGGCTGCTCCGTAGCAAATCGTTAAATGTAGAGTCGGCCCTATACACGTAATTTTCATTTATTTTGTCTTGTTTTATTTCTAAAATGGGCTGGGAGTGGAACCCGTGCTACATACTTCATCAAGCCCTTTCGTCATGACACGAAATTGGTATAATTATGTAGTTATGTGGTCTTTGTTTTACTTTGGTAACGTTTTTGTATAGTTATCTATGAGTAGGTTGTGTTATGATTGTTGGTTCATTAATTTTATCCTGAGAAGAGTAAATAAATTATATTTTAGAGGTATCTTAGATGCGTAGTTAACAAGCAATTCGAGAAAGGTTAATGTAAAGGCACGACCCACAGACAAACTAATAGGATAGAACTAACCTATATAAAGTCTTAACCTACAAGGCCAGTTTGTCAATTTAAGAAGCTCTAATTCAAAATGTTGCAGTTTATTTTTTTCCTACACTTAGCATTAAACAATGACTGGCCCTTAAACAACCAACCTAAATAAATTAAAAACAAAAACCTTAATTGGCCTAAAAGGATTCATTGAAAACTATCGCTGCATGTCACATACCAGTGCAGTGTAGTATTAGCTGAGTTACCTCCTATTGCCATTATACAATGTAATCTAGAAATAAGTTAGATAATAGGATTTTTTTTACTAATGCCAATAAACATTTTATTATTCATTTACAAAAACGCCTCGACAAAGACAAACAAATAAGCACAAGGGTGTTCCAAAACTTCCAAACCGGTAAATGAATCATTCAATCATTCCAGGAATCATTCAATCATTCAATTCTCGCCTTTGATTCCGTTTTGATAACTCCATTGTAGTGTTTCAATGATGACTGTCACTACAAAAGAGTGGTGTGGATGGTCATTCAGTGACCGAGTCGTTCGGTCGCCGTGACTGCGTGACTGGCACTTAGTTCACTGAATTTTTAAGGTGTGCTTTATTTACTGCCGCTGCAGTTCAAGGTACCTACCACAGATATTATAAAACTAATGTACCTACCACAGATATAATAATACTAATACTAGTAGTACCTACATATAATATTGCATTAGGTATAATTATATTGATTCTACCAAAAAGGCACTTAGTAAATAGGTACTATCGATCATATAATGGATTGCTGCTATGCATGAACTGATTAACATTTTAATTATTAAGATGATGCCCAAATTAATTATTCTACACGAGCCTAGCCGCGGGCTTAAGTTAGTAGTAAATAAAACAATTTGAATTTGATTCATTATTCATAATAAAGTCTTATAAAATCATAAATAATACCTAAAATAGAATTTACTGATAGTAATTTTTATCAACTTATTTTACCCCGAATTTGTCTATTTTGAAGGTTTTACTGTCATAGTTTAAGCAATATCCAATAGGATATTCTTCAAAGACGAAGCGACGCGTGATGCGCAGCCTTCGGTTAAACTAACAATACCATTCACAGCGTGATTTATAAATTGAAATGTCGACCAACAATAGACAATCATTGATGGAAAAATAAACACTGGCAGTGATAACTTTACTAGGGATGTTCGAATCCGGATGTGCACGGGTGTAGGTATTTATCAGTTTCGGTAACGGATATTTAATTATTTCTGGTTATTCAACGGTTTTGGATAATATCGGTTGTCAATAAACTTGAAGTTACTTTATTTGAAAGTATGAAATAAGTATAATAATTTATAAGTATTTAGCAATTTAGTCATAGATATTATTATAAGTCCTACACTACACTATTTTATTACGAGCATCTGATGTTCAAACTTTATTAAGTATTTGATATAATTCTGTTCAATAACAAAGTCAGTAGAGCTAGAGATAAAAATAACATTAGGTGTTCCCCACAGTTTCTGTTTCAGATTCTGTATCCCACAGAATTTAATAGGTATATTGTTTTAAAATATTCAAAACCTATTCAAAACCAGTTCATTGAGTAACGGTTTCGGGTTAATTTTAGGTACAGACGGATATCTGAAATCGGTTACGACCACACAGAGTTCTGTAACATCTTCACATCACTATTCTTAACTGTATCACACGATTTGTTTTTCTTAAATCTCAAAGGGTCCGGCTCCGGACGTTGTGCCGTCAAACCCGTAATAATCATTTAGAAATATCTCGTATTGAACTTAAATAAGATTTAAAATGAAATATTACGGTCTATCTACCCTTTCTGATTTAATTTATTCCGTGGGAATGTGTTTGATTCGTTGGGTGTTTTTTAAACGGTTATTAAATCGCGGCGGATTTTTTAATTAAGTACAAAATGTATTTGTTTAATTACCTTAGTTTTTGAAATCTTTTATTGAAATTTTATTTTATTGAAATTTTTTTAATACACTGGTACTTACTTAGTAATTTATTTTTAACAACAGAACTCATAATTAGATAGACGTTATGTTAGCAAAAAAATTAACGAAAAAATAGCATAGCAAAATTAAAAACGAATAGAAGTAAAGAAAAAAGTCGCAAATTCCAAAACGCAATACCTATATCTAATTCAATAAAGTAGGTTATATAGTAGACCTTATATTATTATATTAGGTATTAATTAATTCCTACTTAAATTAGGTAACTTAATTTTTATAAAACAAAAAATCTCACTCACCGCACCACTCCTTTGCGGACGCATCGCACTAGATAATTGCGTTTCAATTACAACTGATACGTACGGTCTTCCCGGACCCGGTTCTGGTACTACCGCTCAAAGTGCTCAAACCGGGGCGATTCACAAAAACCCACTAGCAGTTGCACCAACGAAGATGCGCTCACCCAACCCAACCGCGGAATGACCGTACCATGAGGATGTCCTGTTTTTTATACACGATTTTAGAAACATTCCGACCCTAAAAGCCGGTCCCCGACCCCAGCTTGGCGTATAATAACAATCTTATTAACTTATCTTCTGCCCTATCTTTACTTAGAACGTACCGTTACATTAGGTCGAATTTAAGGAGTTACGTAGACGGTTGACCACTTAAGATAATTTCACACTTTTTTTATCCAGGTTGCTAAGTGTTTGGACATGGGTTTGGTAGGGGCAGGAGCGGGACTCGAAGCCCGATGTTAGTAATACGGGGAACATAGAGAAAGTACTTAGAAGAAGGCTTCTAATACCGTCTCTTCGTACTAACTTTATAGCCTACTTCGGTCTATCTGCGGCGTCTTTGCAACATAATGTATACTATAATGTTATGTGACGACACGTATCAAATTCACTTCGGCTTCATATATTTTGCATGGTTATAACTTCACTTATGGCCTGGTCACGCAAATCTCTTTCTTTTACAAAATGTATGAAACCGATATTAAAACCATCACAATGCGACACTACATAAGTAGGTAGCCAATAATTTCCGTCGTATATCTAACTATTCTGAAACGGCTTCTGCTTGCTTCTCAGGGCTAAACTGAGAGTCGACAAGGCGTCTTAGCATACACTCAGTCCTCTTAACACCTGGTCCGTGTGAGCAGTGAGGATATAGCGGACAGGCACATCAAATCGAGATGGTTTCATTACCTTCCTGCGCGTGACTTGCGCTGTTTCTTGACGCGTAAAATCCTGAATAGCCCTCGGTCAACATTAACAAAGAGACAGCAAAAAGCCCCTTTGATGATACAGATTGTTAATTACCGCTGATTGATTGTACTGAGGGTTCATTATGCGATGGAATCATTTCCGGTGTTGGTAGCAGACGGTGGGTGCTTGAGTCTGGTTACTTGGGAAAAAAGGTTAGGATTGAAGGAAAAGGCCGTCCAATAAAACTTCTTCAATCTGGTTCATCGCTCTATATTTCGCTTGTAGGTACTTATTTCACGTCTGTTTACCTTTATTGCTCAACTACCAATGTCCCGAATTAAATCGTCGCACTCTTTTTATTGCGATTCATAATGTAAACTAAAAGAACCTTACAGGATATAAAAGTAAATCTTGCCATAACTGCCTTTCTTCTATAATTACCATACCAGTAGGTACCTACCTTCCTACTGCATAATTAATTTAGGTACCTACCTGATTTAAAAAGTAGCTATACAATTGTTTCTAAATAATTCGGGAGTTATCAGATAGGTATTAGGTACATACATAGGTGCTTCGTTGGTTGCATAAAGCTCATAGCCTGTGCCACAGACTTGAGACTACGCAGATACCTTTAATAATATGGGCTAACTAACTATATGGTAACTATATGGTCAGTTGGTTTGTGCACAGATATTATAATACTAGTAGGTTTGTGGCATAGATATATAAGTACCTATTACCACATAATTATTTAAGTTTGTAGTTAGTTGGTATGGTGGTTGGTTGTAAGGAGGGTAGATTCCATGGATAATTAAATAATAGATAGGCAAGACATATGTTATAACTTTAAAGCTTTCACCCTTCAAAAATATCTCCTTGGATTCTAATTTCATACTAAAATATCTTAGGGGAGGAGAAGGAAAATTAGACTTGCGTGATTCCAGATTGGATTCTTAACCTTAATACTGATAGGTGTCCTCTGTCTAGCTATATTTACTTATCTAGTATGTATAATTATCTACCTTTTTTATATCTAGGTAATAATCGAGATACTGTTGTACTTTTATTAATAGGTATCTTAAGTAGCATCAAACACTATTTATCTTATTAAGGTATTCTGATGAAAACTGTCGAGATATAAGACTGAACAATGTACCTGCCTAATTATTTACTTATTTATGCACTATATTTTTCAAATATTATTAGGTACATTAGTTTTCAGCAATCCTATGTTGAAAATAAATGTAAGTAGGTAAATGCCTACCTAGAGCTGAGCGGGTAGGGCATTATAGGTTAGAACTGCCTATATCAAAGAATTAAGGTGCACCTTCCAGCTTAGAACTACTTACCTCTGTTAAAAACACATAAGTACCTAGTTTTACAATTAGTACTTCGCTATAAAGAGATCGTAGGCACGTGAAGGCAAAAATAAATACAAAAAAAAATAAAAAATATACAGTTTTAATGACAAAACATTTAACCCTCTACAACTCATTCATCATCAAAGTTAAATCTCCTCATTCCGTCGAAGCGGAAACCGTAGGCCGCCGCGTTCTTAACATCGATCAACGCCGGGTTGCGGTGCTTGTAGAAACTACCATGCCCGTGCGCAGGCCGCGACGACCCGTTCGGTATACCATGCGCCTCTCGAGGATAAAACGCCTCGAACTGACCGCTAGATGGCAGCACGTTCTTCAAGTTGTCATCCTCCGGGTCGTACGGGCGGCACAAAGAGGGCGCTACAATCGCCAGCAAACAAATCGCGTAGCACAACCGCATCTTCGACAAACACAATACAACAAAGTAACACAGCGGAAACAACAAAAATAAAAGACACAGATTACGTACTTTCGTCAGATGCAAATGGTGAGGCAAACTCAATGGGAATGGTTGCGTAAATGCGGCGGGACGGCGCGCGGGTCGGTCACCTTGAGGCCAGCCAGGCGGTCTGGTGGTGGCTTGACGCGCACTTTCCCTTCGGCAGGCGGTTTGTGCTGACGACCATTTATGTATATATCTTCTATGTAGATTGTATACTGTCTATGTAGTATAGAAGTATTCTATATACGCTAGTATGTGAGCGTAGTACGTTGATTGTATACCTACTGTTTTTTCTTTGCGTTTCTTAATTTAGGACGCCATATTTTCAAGGTTTTGCTGTGTCATATTCAGTATTGTTTTATTTTTTTGTTTCCTTCAGTCACCTCTTTTCCTCACCTTCCCCTATTGCCGATGTGGTACTTAGCGAGAGTTCCCATCAGAGATGTGCGAGGATGCGTAGCGAGAAATGTCTTTTTAAAGAACCAATAGAATTGCTTTAATTACGAGTACCTACGTACCCTCGGCAAACTTCGCCTCAGCTTGTACCTAGCCTCGTTAAATAAATGAATACTATTAGTTCTTTAAAAACACATTTCTCGCTACACATCCTCGGACATGTCTGGTGAAAGCGCTCCCATATACCTACTTAACTGTTGCACGACCGATTGGAGATGATATTATTATGTGGATAAAACCTATAGGTAGGGGAGATACATACCTAGGCATATTACTTAAAAATAAATTAGTTACCTACCTCCCTCAAGATTTCCTACTACTTGGTAGGTAAGTAGGTACTAAGTATATACATTAGGTGGGACGTACACATAAATAAAAGTTGTAGCGCCTGTGAAAAAGACATAGAATACCTAGTCGTATAGTCATGTTGGAAGAAAATTAGGTACCTATGTAGACAGAAAAATGCAGGGTCCACACCTTAGGGTATTTTACCCTAAATTTAGGGTATTTTAAAGCGCTTGGCTTAGGGTATTTTTAAGGGTAATTTTTTTTATTTTTCTCTTACATTTGTCAATCGCACGCATCGTTGGTTTTTTTCTGCGTAGTAGATTAGGTACTTATATAGTCTTTAGGTATTAGTTTTGACCTTTACACTGAAGCGGTTCACGGTCCGTCAAACTGGATTCGGTGTTGTGCAAATAAGAAAAACAATGTAACTCGGGGCTAGCCAGAGGTCAATAGAACTAAATCTTTTTTATTTTAAACGTCTTTCGAGCATGTTAGTAATTCGTAGGTACCCTAAGTAGTTGTTGTGCTCTAAAATAAAATTATTATTATCTCATTACAGTTCCTACATAAATCAAAAATAACTTTAAATATTTGATGTTATTCAGTTTGCGCATAATAATTTTAGTTACTTCGGTAATGATATTCAAAACAAAATATTACTGAAGTAGTGAAGAAGAACAGATACCTATAAATAAAACAACATTTTAAGAAGTACAGTTTATTGCACAATGCTGATAGATTCTGATATACATATAATAGCACATGATTGAAAAAATTGGAAAAAATTAAGTAGACTTCACAAGAATGTAAGGTTTTATTACAGGTAATAGGCCCAAATTACCCTATGACAATGCTTTTTGCATTTTACAACGATAAGGCAGATCTTCATCCATTATAGAATAACTTAATTCAACGTGCGTATGGTGTTTGACTAAAAACCATTGATTTGGTATAGGATTCAAGCTATGTGTCTGTCCTGGGTGACTCACAGATAACGATAACTGTCCGCCTTTGCAGTCACGCAGAACATAGGCTTACGTTTTCCTTTATTTTTATTTTAAACAAACACCAGCTGACTTCATAGCTAAACTTAAAATTGACTTAAATCACTCTATTGTGGACGAAGTAAATCTTTAAAAAATGTTTTGACAGCACATCAGTTTAAAAAGTAAGCATGTGACATTACATTTTGTGAAACATAGTTCATAATAATATATTCTATCATAATTACATTTCAGTGCAATCTGTGTTTCACAGTGGTTTTATAAAAAATACATTTGTATCAATAATCACCAACATTTATGTAACATAAGCCAATAAATAAATAATTTAATTAATACACAAACTCTGTATAAGGTCAGAAGCACACTCTCGCCGCGACTGTCACTTAAGGAGTTAAAAGTCGACATTATTTTATCGATATTAATTCCTAGTACTATAGTTACAGACAGAGAATTGTTTGAAATGCGAATAGCACCGCAACTTGAATAATTATATTATTATATTAATAATAAACTCCAAGCGAACGAAACGAGAGTGTATTTCTAACTCTGGTCTTAAAATTAATCAACGCAATCACACAACTAAATATTCATCATTACACATTTTGCATGATATTGTGACCATTAATAAAAAAATAACATTTACGCTTACATAATTATAGAATGCAAGTAGTTTTAATTCTTACTATCTCGGCTTTTAGACACCAACACCTCGAAACGGGGTCTCGTGTCGTGGCGTGACGGCTGCATATAATGCTTTTCTTTATTTGCTATATATATATGCCTTTCGTATATTTTGTAGATTTAAAAAGAGTGGGTTAGCGTGCGTTTCTATCAGAGATGTGTAAGGATGCGTAGCGAGGGATGCGTTTTGTAGAACCAATAGAATTGC